>JAWPHD010002987.1:0-145000 GCA_037043455.1 Cyrtodaria siliqua
GATCCTAGGTCGAGTCATGTCCGGACTAGTTTCTCCTGATCCCCAGTTTAGATATCTGGTGGAACTTTGCAGGGATAATCAGTACCTGACCCTAGTTGGTGCCTCCTGCGTCGCCGTGTATCCGCTTGAATGATTTTTTGCGGAGTTATATGGCGCTTTAAAAGGTTTGAACATCACTACAATTGAGTACATGCTAGTTCTCCGAATGCTGGACTGGATTTTCAACGAAACCTTGGCAGTGGATGAGCAGGTACAAGCCTAGTTGCAATATCATCACCATGTTTTTGTAGAATGATTTTTGACAATTATTGCCCCTTATACACTAACTTCTGTCCAGACTAGTCTTTCCCAAACTCCTGACTGGATTTCAGTGAACTTGGCAAGTATGATCTAGTATCAAGCCTAAGTTGCGCATATCACAGACTTCCACAGAGCAGTCGAAGCGAGATTACAAGGCCCCTCTTGGGCTCTTGTTTGTAGATCTGTTTCGACAACATGTTTTTATTGCGTCCCGTGTTTGAGAAAAAGAGTACATGGGTATGGGGTTATTTAAAGGTCTTTATATGACACCGGGCATATGCAGACTTGGAAACTTGGTTCTATCTTGCCATTCACCATATTTTGATCTTGATGTTAAATGGAGGATGAGCCTTAGCACGTTCATTCCTTTTAGGGCGACAATATAACCTTTCGTGTGTTGGTTGCGTCTTAAACCCAATCAATTCGTCCGACAATAGACATGCTGCATGATACTTTGAAACCATAACGCTCATGAAATTTCATAGGTACATTGCCTTGAGGAGAGGAAACATGTTATTATCTACGCTTGGTAGGACAAGTGTCAAGATGCCTATCCTTAATAGTGGGAAATACATATTGTGTGATAACTTCAAAACCATGACACCCACATTCATGAAACGTTAATAGATAAATTGTCCCTTGGCGAGCGGTAGAAACCTTTTGTTTTTTGGTTAAAAGGTTGCAATGATTCTTAATAAAATATCATTCTGCGAGATAACTCTGAAAGCACAAACACCATATAAAACTTTGTTGGTATATTGCCCTTTAAGATAGATGGAAGCCTATTGCTTTGGGATCAGTTGAATCATCAAGGTCACATTAACCTGACAATGACCCAGTTCTGAGAAACACCTCCTTCCACTGTAATTTGTCACTGTTAGATATACAAATCATGGAAGCTTTACGGAAATAGTACCCCTATTAAAACAATGACTTCTATTCTGTTTTGGGCTAGAAGGTCAACGTTAGGAGGCATTTGACAGTTGCCTTGATCAATGCATCATAGTGTATAGGATATAAAATGAATGAAAAACGAATGAAATATTTTTTCTGAAACCAATGTAGTTTGTTTGTTTGGTGTTTTTACGCGTCCTTTTCAATACACGCAATGTTATATATGACTTTTTTGTGGTGGAGAGGCAGACCAACCCATATTTTTCCTGGGTAGAACCAGTACTTTTACACCTCCCGCCATCCGTAAACAATCGACACTTCCTCACTTAAAGTCGAGCTCAATGGTATGTAGGAAAACAGGCCATGGGAAAAAACAGTGCAGTATGCAATAACTGTCAGGCCTATGCACGAGTCACATTACTATGTAAAGGACTAATCGCAAGGCAACACATCATTCTCAAATCTGAATCTGAGATGCTAAGTTAAAATCAGATCTGGAGTTAAAATATTCAATCTTAAACAAACTGGTTTTTTTTTTGTTTGTTTTTTTTTGGTTGATATTTTGACTAAATAATTACTTGGAAGATTTTTTTCTTTTTCATTTCCTTAACAAAAATATTTAGAGAATTTTTCCAGTCAGAAAATGGGAGAATTTTCCCAAACATTTTGGGAAAATTTTCCCCGATAACATTTGGGAAAATTTTCCCCAGAAAGAATTTGGGAGAATTTTCCCATTTTATTTTGGGAGAATTTTCCCATTTTATTTTGGGAAAGTTTTTATTTCATTAAATTATAAACATAAGGGCATATTTAAATTGTCAACGACTGCAACAGAAGATGTTTCCAGGCTTTGAAATGTTGTTTTAGCTATAAAGAAATAACTCATTTTCCTCCATGGGAAAATTTTCCCAAATTACAATATTGGGAAAATATTCCCATGGGAAAAATATCAAGTGCTCTTTTCACATGTAAAACTTCGTCATAGACCCTAAATATGAAAGCCGCATACTATTTTGACATTATATTGAAAAGATAAATACTGTTTTGTTTTTCCCTTGGGAAAACGTGCCCAAATCATTTCCCATGGGAATATATTGTCCCCATGGGAAAGACCCTTTCCCATGGGAGAAAAAAGCTTTTCCCATGGGAAAGGTCAACTTCGCGTCAAATTTCTCGGAAAAATTAAAGTGTCACCAATGAAATAGAATATAATTTTACAATCATTTGGTATGTGCTTTTCATAATGAAATAGTCGCAAGCGCCTTAGCTCAATTCGGAATTACTTGCTGTTTTTGCCAAAAACCGGCGCGGGCAAAAAAAAAACCGGCGGCTGTTATTCACAAAGCGTGTAGGTTCTAAACATATGACAAAATTCAGATAACATAACTATTATTATAAATGATACAGCAATAGAATTCGTGGAGTCACAAAAATTGCTGGGTGTAAACATAGACATAAATTTAACATGCGATAAGCAAATTGACAGTGTATGTCTTTCATGACATTATTCTAAATATGTCAATAAGATATTTTGAAGACATACTATAAAAAAGAGTATAATAATGGACCTTTGGAAAGGCCGAGCACGACACATACGAAATATTGCAGTCTCGGTTTGATTGAGACTGTTCATGAGCGGTAGTGAAATATGCTAGCTACCGCGCACGCCCTCTAGCCCCGGGTTGAGCAGAACTCAATATTCATAAAATCAATAACACAATTTTAACCATCCCGAAGATGGCATGCATACGGCGGTGGACAAGGAGTTAATTGCTTCCCCAGATCGTACGGCGTATGGTCCCAGTATCTAATAAAATCAAATGCCCCGAAGAGCGAGATAAACATAATGGAATTTAGTTGGGAGCAGCGGTTATGAAGCCTGCGTATCACAAGTAACAGCCAAAAGACTAAATTAAAAAGCAGACAACATATCCTATAAGTGGTTAAACAATACCCAGAGCCTTTTATCGGCCGGAGTAGTGGAACCACCGAATAAAAAATTAAGTAAGAAAACAAAAGAAATTGAAAATGTACCACCGATAACTATATATAAATATAGGGCTCATCGATCTCCAAAGATCGAATGAATAACAGTACTGATTGCAAGCGCGGGGATAACTCATATATACTACCTATTTTGGACTATCGTTGCATTATTTGGGGAAGATGTACCATCTCAATCAAAACAAAGACCGACTAGTTAAACTACAAAAGCGTGCGACAAGGCTTATTTTAAAAGCTGACATTTGAACACCATCCATTGGTTATCATTCCCTTACCGTGTTCAATATCATGCATGCCTACTGGTTTACAAATCATTAAATGGTCAAACACCTGAATACATTAATCACCTATTAATAAATGCTTCATCACTTCGTGTGCTGACACTACGATCTAATACAAATGAGAACTTGCACATACATCTTACTATGATAATTATTTTTCTCTATGTGGTCCTAAAGATAGGAACTATCTCCCCGTCGAAATTAGACGATCATCATCTCTTCACCAATGCAAGCGCTTGCTAAAAAACCTCATGACATTGTAAAATTATAACTTTATTCTTGAAACTCATATTGTCTCATGGAAGCCTAATTTTCACATCCTGCAAGAGTGTGTGATGTGAGATATACTCAATACTATAGAGTGTGATTTACACAACAGTAGCAGTAGTCAACCATCTTTTACATTGTGTGAGAGCGTGTTTGGTGAGATATGCTAAATACTATAACGTGTGCTGGACGCAACTTTAGTAGTATTCCACTATCTTTCACATTGTGCAAAAGTGTGTGAATTGAGATGTACTTAATACTATAGAGTGTGATTGGCACAACATTAGTAGTAGTATTCCACTATCGTTCACATTCTGCAGTAGTGTGTGGTTTGAGATTTGCTCAATGCTATATAATGCGATTTCCACAACAGAAGTAGTAGCTTTCCACCATCTTTCACGTTCCGCGAGAGTGTGTGATGTGATATATACTCAGTCTATAGAGTGTGATTGCCACAACAATAGTATCAGTATTTCACTAGCTCTCACATTCTGTCATAGGGTGTGTGTAACAAATTCACATTAAGTGATATTAGACAGTGTTCCTTTAAGAGGAATGTGCCATATAGTTTGACCATGCAGTAGTGAACAAGAGTGAGTGGTATTTCTAATGTGCAATTGAGAAGATAATTGGGTGTTATATTTGGGTGGTCAGTGTGTGTTGGGAATTGGTGGTGATATGTTGTGCTATTAAGAGGTGCAGTAACCTGAGGAAATAAATATGCAGATATGATGTATTAGAACTGAAGGTGTTTGGTGAGTTAATTTAAATTATCAGTAGTTCGTGAAATGTTGGAATTGGGCTATTTTATCTATACATTGACACTGACTTTGTCAAATATAAAAGTGCACAATTTTAGAATACTAAGAACGGCTTTATTATTTTATAGGGGAACGTCTCCTCCTTTTTCGTGGCGATGATATAGGTGATGGTGTGGTGATGGTATGTGATGTAGGGTACAGATCGCAGTCAAGTGATATAGCCAATACATAGAAGAGGGGTGATACAGGCAATATGATATATTTGTGATATAGATTGAGGCAGTTGACAGTCTGTACAGTGAAGTGATATAGCCTATGCACAGAAGAGTGGTGATATAATCAATATGATATGTCTGTGATATAGAAGGATTCAGTCAGTAGATGGGCTGTACAATAATGTGATATAGCCTATGCATACAGGATTGGTGATACTATGCATATAATATATTAGTAATCTGGAGTTATGCAGCAAGGTGTATAGAAGATGCTGTTATCTATACTCAGCAAAAATAAAAAGTATCCACTTTGTTTTCCTGCAAAAATCGGAGAAAGTAATAAAGAACTAACAATTGTAGCATTATATTCTTTTAATAACATCTTTGTTTGATGTTCACACAAATTTTCAGCGAAATATACCGAATAATAAAAAATATAATCACAGTTTAAAAACACAGGTGTGAAAACGAAATTCACAAAACTGAACAAATATAAAGGTAAGACAATAACACAGATTTAGCAGTCTTAGTCGATTCAAACACACAGAAAAATATTCAAAACCTCGCCAATATCTCATGTGTCCACCGTTACACCGAATACACGCAAGAATGCGACGTCACAGGCTTCTGACGTAACGATTGACGAATTCTGGAGGTAATGTGTTCCATTCGCGGACTAGTACTGCTGCAAGGTCCTGAACACTTTGGATAGGGTCATCCTGACGTATACAACGTCCCAAATTTGCTCGATGCTTCGTCAGTCATTACGTCAGAAGCATGCGACGTCGCATTTTTGAGTGTATTCGGTGTAACGATGGACACATGAGATATTAGCGAGGTTTTGGACATTGTCCTATGTATTTGAATGGGCTTAGACTGCTGAATCTGTGCTATGTCGCTAATCTTTACATTTGTTAAGTTTTGTGAATTTTGTTTTCACACTTATGTTTTTAAAGTTTGATTTATTTTTTAAGCATTCGGTATATTTCGATGAAATTTTGTGTGAACATCAAACAAAGATGTTATTAAAAGAAAATCATGCTACGATTGTTTAGTTCTTTCTTACAGTCTTAGATTTTGCAGGAAAACAAAGTGGATACTTTCTATTTTTGCTGAGTATATATTTGTCATAGATAGTGAGGGATTGTGCTACATATGAAGTGCCTTTAATGGTTTGCCAACTAAAGGCAACAGTCGTATTACTAATCTACAACAACTAAATATTACATAGACAGAATAAACATGAGCAAGGACGTTGAATTATAAAACGTTTTACAGTGTTTGACATTTGTGTCTGTTAACTCAAAATAGAAAGTATTTATATTAGTAGTGAGTGATTGTCTAAAACTCCAGGATTTTGCTTTCCTTTCCATTTAACTATCTTCCGTATATACTTTATTATTAAATACATTTGTTTATTAAAACATAACACGTCCGATAAACAAATCGATCGATATTTTCAAAATCGTCACGGTGTGGCTTACCCAGTAAAAGCCTGAGAGTTATAAACTGGGCCACTTAAACTTAAACTGAATACACTTCCAAAACGATCAGGTTTTGATGAGGTTTTCGTGTCGACAATATCATTTACAGTGCAATAGTTAAAGTATATATGTGCAATAATTTCACGCATATCACCTATATTCCTTTTGTGGATTTGTATCTTATGACATCATTATCTGAGAGTCATTACATGTAACAGTACTTTTCATAGTGTATATTCTTAAACTCAGTATACTGATTATTTTAATATGTACCATAATTTTAAAACAGTTGTTTGTTTTAATGCTTTTATCAAACTGGTATTAATCATATTAAGCATATTAATCTGTTAAATAAACTTTAATCAATTTATCGCATATTAATAAAATTTTAAAAAATCATGACGTTTCTAGACATATTTTAGTATTTTCTTTTTCTACCATTGTTTTAATCATGTTTGTATATACTGTAAATATATTCGAACCTTTGCAAGCTGTTATTATCGTAACCCTGATATTCTTTCTAAATATAAAAGTAATTTAAGGACTCTTCTGCGACAAGGACAATCACAAAGTGACTTCTATGATGATGTGATTTATAAACTTCGTAAGATTCTTGTTCTGTGTGTTGTGGTTGACTATCCTCCTTGAATGCTAATTTCCCTGTCCGATCTTTTTATATTTCTTCTTACTGGTTCATTTGCTTTTTTTTCTTCATAAATGTAATGTTCAAGTATAATTATATACTGTTATACTCCAGGTACTGTTCGATATACCAATGCTTTTCATAGAGAAAACTGCACTCGTACCTCAGTTGTTTATATACCTGAGCTAATCGGTCATGCAGCATGTTAGCAGTAAATAAGCAAGCTTTCAACGACTTTTCAATGATCATTTAGCATTGGGAAATAGGTCCTGAAATACAGATAAAAATCGAACAGGAAAAGCAGCATTCAAGGCAGCATTCAAGGACGACAGTCCACCACAAACACACAGAGAAACAAAGAACACATTTAAAGATAAATAAGATGCCAAAAAAGACATCACAAACACAAAAGAGTTGACAAGAGAGTACCACCTTGGAATGAATGAAATTTTCCAATTAATGAAATTGACGTCATATGCTATATACGGGTTAGAGCTATAGACCTCTGCCGTGCGTGAGTTTTCTGACATACAACGAAATGTGTTCGCTTTAAACACTAAACACAATTTGCGGACAATTTATGCTTTTTTTATTATTTCCTTGCTTACTTCCTTGCTTGCTTCCTTCCTCGTTTGCTTGCTTGCTTGCTTCCTTGCCCCCTTGCTTGCTTCATTGATTGCTTGTTTGCTTGTTTCCGTCCTTGCTTGCTTTCTTGCTCCCTCCCTCGCTAAATCCCTAAATCCCTCCCTCCCTCCCACTCTCCCTACCTCCTTCCCTCGATTTGTATGTTGTTTCTTATTTCTATTATTGTATTACGCTTTTCTGCATGTACATATACGTAGTTCATTGTTTGGGAAGGGCCGTTAATGGTGTTGATAAAACTGTTGACCCGATTCACTTGCACATTATAATATAACAATATAATACATTGATGAAAAGCGAATGTAGAATACTCCGTGCAAACCGTCAAGGCAATCGGCCGAACTTTCCGATATGTTTATCTATATTAATACATCAAAATGTCAAGTGATGAAAACGGCTAAAAATGCAATCAAATGCAATCAATGTGTCATCTATTGGCACCTAGACGAACTGTCTCTTTTCAATCGACTACTGAACATCACAACGTTTGCTTAAGCCACTTGACTTAAGCCCGAGACAAGCACAAATCGGTAAATTCGTATCGTACATCAAATTCATGGATGATAGTATAGTTCTTCGGAATATATAATTCGGAATTCGGGAAAGTTGCCATCGTGGTATACGGAATACAATTTAATAACTATACGGGTGAAGTACGCATCAGGTCATAACAGGGAATTGAATACTTGTACCATTCGGGTGTGTGGAGTAGGGTGATTGCGTTGGATGGGAGGGATTTCTAAATTTTTCGGAATTCGGAAAAGTTGCCATCGTGGTATACGGAATAAAATTTAATAATCATTTGGGTGAAGAACGCATCAAGTCTTAACAGGGAATTGAATACATCGTACCATTTGGGTGTGTGGAGTAGGGTGATTGCGTTGGGTGGGAGGGATTTCTAAATTTTTCGGAATATATAATTCAGAATTCGGGAAAGTTGCCATCGTGGTATACGGAATACAATTTAATAATCATTTGGGTGAAGTACGCATCAGGTCTTAACAGGGAATTGAATAAACCGTACCATTTGGGTGTGTGTAGTAGGGTGATTGCGTTGGGTGGGAGGGATTTCTAAATTTTTCGGAATTCGGAAAAGTTGCCATCGTGGTATACGGAATAAAATGTAATAATCATTTGGTTGAAGTACGCATCAGGTCTTAACAGGGAATTGAATACGTCGTACCATTTGGGTGTGTGGAGTAGCGTGATTGCGTAAGTAAGTGTAACGATATGTTTACAAACAACACAAGTCATTTGATTAAAATCGCATATTTTTTGCATATGTTTATACACAGAAAGAAATAATATGATTCGCATACCGTGATATGCTTTTTTATATTAGCCACAAATCTAATACTCTTACAATCACGTTGGCAGGCATATACTGTCGGAATTTATTTTTCAAATGTTTAAAACCAAACACATAAACAAACAAATTATACTCTGTAAAAAACGTTTTGGACCATGGCAGTCTTCGAACCCGTACAATGATCGCTGAACCTTGACATTCGACCATAACCCTTATTATCTAAGTTGATAATTCACGATAGATCAACAATCAACAATAATTATCGTTTACAATGAAAGTTTCCGAAAAAATAATAATCTTTTTATTGGTTACTCGAATGTTTCCGTAACTGTTACTTTTAATGGACTTTGCAACATTTTTTACAGACCCTTTGTGTGTTCGCGACATTTTTTTAAAATCAAATCTTGTTTGGAATTTAATGATTCTGGTACCAAATTAACCGGGTAGGGTAGATCTTGGTTACTAAAAAAAGATACTTAAATTCTGTCAACTAGTTTTATTTTTATATGACTTTATATACCCTGGTCCAAAACATTTTTACCGAGTATATATACACGATTGTTGATAGGATTTATTACCAAAATGTGGAAATTGGAAAGTAATCAGATCGCTGCGATGAAAAGCTGGAAAGCTTTACCACTACAAAGTGACGTACGTAAAGAGACAACGAAGCGTATATGGTTAAAGAAATGACCATCTAATAAGTAAACACCAGGTTAAAATTAGATTACTCTAATACCCATCCGATCTTAACAGGACATATTATTTTCGTTGTTAGGCTATACAATTTAGAGTAAAATTTCGAAACTATCAAAGAAAGATTATAATAACTGAAAATAGACATGAAAAAGCTATTGAAAAACGAACCAGAAAAGTGTTATTTTTCTGGTAATTTGGGATCATCAAGCGGAATTTTTGCGGTTTGTAACGTAGAATACCTCTTAAGCCGGTGTTAGAGGGCGTGATGGGGTATACCTCTTATATTACATATCATGAACATACTCAAGAAATCGGAGTTATCTACGTTTCTCTCGTGTTTGTTCTTTTGCTTCCAAACGATCCCCTTTTCAGTATTTACTGACATTCACCTTAGCGTTTGTTTGTTTGTTTGTTTTCCACGGCTGTAAAACGTCGCCACGACTAACTGAAAATGGACAAAATCCATGATATTACAAATATTAACTACATATCAGTGGTTTTATTAGTTGTTGATCCTTTGGGATCATCAAACCCAAACTGGCTTTTTTAAGTAGAATACCGCTTAAGCTGATGTTGTGGCCATATGATTTTTATATTAAATTAGCCACATATAATTCTCGTATAAAACGTTTCATATAATAATAGGAGTTTCAAATAATTTGGTATCAAAATACATTATTCATACAAGTTTCGTTATCACAACACACAAATGTCATATAGCATTCGTGAAACAAATATTTTATCAACAATTATATGATTCTCAAATGATATAAACAATTTAATATTACAGTCATCTGACTGTTATCTACTTTTATATAAGTATCATATAATTGGTATCGTATGAGAATCATATGTGCATCATAGGACAGGTATGTGTAGTAATAAAGGAAATTAAAATCTCAGTTGAGGTTGAATCTCAGCTGGTTGATGGAGTATTCAAGATACATCAGAAAAACATGCCGTGTATATTCCACCTAATACTGTTAAGGATAACTGACCTTATCTTTCCTTAGACAATGTAGATTCTAAGACACAGCGACCGGCAAAGACAATAAATGGTAACAATAAATGCATTACATACATAGTGATTCCACAATCAATATTACTAGACTATAGTTCAACAAGTGTTGGCATAATTGTAGTATTCACAGAGCACAGACATTCATAAAAACACATCAATTACAAGTAAAAACAGAAGCAAAGTGTATGTGACACCACAAAGCAAATTGAAGACAAATATTTATTTTATGATAAGCAATGCAATACTGTATTTTATCAGTGAAATAAAAGTGTTATTTCACATTGTGAACTATAGAGTTTTATTTTCACTCAAATGCACAACCAACACACACAGTAAAACGATTCACAAGATATTCCTATGCAAATGTAAGCATACCAAGAGAAAAACACTGCCAACTGTACATTCTATTTAAACAATGATTTGAAATGATTTGAAATGGATTTTAAAAGTTAAAATGAAATGACTGCCAATATAAAAACAGCCGAACACGATAATATGAAATATTGAAATATTGCAGTCTCGGTTTGATTGAGACTGTTTATGAACGGTAGTTAAATATGCTTCCTGCCGTTCACACCTATTAATTTTAAAACAATTGTTCTATTTTCCTATTTGGGTATGAATAAAATATCTTTGGACTTCTTTTGTAGTCGGGAAAAAATGTGTAAAGCGGCTTAGTTATTGAAATTGCCTCCCTTGTTGTGCTATCGTAGTTTCCCTAAACAATTGTTTATAAAATAAAATTTGCTGGTTTGTCGTGAATTGTCGAAGTGAGCAAACTTTTAGATGTTCACTCATGCTTCGCATTCGTGAAAAAATAATGTTCTCACTTCTCGATGAAATAAAATATGTTATTCACTCCAAAACAACACATACCCTCTATATACTGAGCCGAGTAAGCTGTTATAAATGAACGTTTTCAATGTTTTGCATACTCAACGTATAAAGCAACGGTTTTCCTTCTGTTTTCAATGCTAACCTAGGATATTATTAACTGATATTCTACAGTCTTTCATATACACAAAGAAGAGAGACAGCTGTATGTTATTCTACGATAAACTACAGCTGTTCCATTAATTCCCCGCGTATATTTCATCCGTTGGAAGCGCCACGTTACATGACGTCACATGATAAATATACGTCACGAAGACAAACTCAACTGTAATTTTAATGAAATGTTAATTACAACAAACTTGCCATGCTCCCAAACTTTGCACACACCCGATATAAACCCGTCATATGCATCAGTACATATAACATTAATAAGCATCTTGAACAAGCTGAGAACGTTTGACGTCATACAGCGCAAGCTATATAGTCGTTCGGATGCGAGTAATTAAATCACTCGTGCTAACGGACTCGTCATTTAATTACTACGCATCCGAACTCCTAACTGTATTTTATTCACCGATAAAACACAGGTACATATTTATTATTTCCTAAATAATGTACTACATGTTTTTTTGTACCATAGCTCTAATGTTTTTCTTTGTTCTTTCTTATGATATAATTTTCATAAACCTGAACGTCTGAGCCTAAACCGTGCTATAATTGCCGGTATATTTCAGCCGTGCAATAAATGACAGGTTCGGCAGCTATACCATGGTCACGCCCGTAGTTGTAATGTTTACACACGACCTGTCAATCAAAATGTCAATTACCGGCATTGAATCGCTATTGTACAAGAAATGTATAGCATATTTTTCTTGTATGCGATTTATACTGCACTCTCGGGCCTGCGACATAGACTCGAAACATTATACTATAAATATTACTTGGTTTTCATTATTTAAGTTGATTTGAAAAAGCAACAATTAATCATGTAGTACATCTATAAAAAGGTGAAGTAAAGTCAATATGTCATAAACTGCAGAACGGAGTCCTTTATGTTTCAACAAAACCTCAACAGGATGAATTCAACGTTAATCCAAAGGAATTCATTTTGTTGATTTTCAATTAAAATTTAAATGTTGGGTTTTAAAATTGACTAAATTGAAACGTTATGTTCTCATTGCACATTACATGGTCCGAGTATTAACATTCATACCCCATCCAATCCCTTCTCCAATAAGTGAAAACGGGGTTGGCTGGGGTATGAAATAAAGCCTTAATTTCGTTTTAAAATGTTAGCATATTGTAAAATTAACACATTTAACAGGCTATCGCACACGTGGCGTGATCGGGTATTATGTTAAACGTTGTTGCTATTTCCAACCCAGATATAATGATATAATGATATTGCCTCTCGGTAGCTATTTTACGCTTGCGTAAAACCTTGCTAGTGATTATATGTGATTATTGGAAAGGATGATAATTAGTGTTTCAGGAAGGATTGCGAGTCGGGCGTTTTAATAAATAGAAACAGCGATGCGAAATGATTGTAGACAAAGTGTAGACAACATGAAATGTCTATGTGAGCTGACAAGAAAAAAGGGGAAATGTTTTTGTTTGGCACTATAAAATATTCATGACACAATCTGTGACAGAACGTACTTTAGATATTGAAAATGACGAATAATTAGCGGGAGGATGTTAGTGCTGAAAGTAAATAAATCACATACGAAGCAATGCAATCTGTGAGAACGGGCCAAATAGCATTTCAGCAACCTAGTTAGACATGAATGGGATACCTTGCGTTGTATTTGATATCGCATACCTTACCTTGTATTTGATATCGCCTAGCTTGCCTTGTATTTGATATCGCATACCTTACCTTGTATTTATCGTTGTCATTTTTGTTTGTCTCTATGCGTTTATGGTTCACTGCTGTCTTGGAATGCTACATTCCTGTCCGACTTGTATATCTACGTATATTTAGTCATGTGATACAAATGCCCTACAAATACTGATTGAAACAGTGCCAGAAGTGTTTAGCCATATAATTGTAGAAGCACGTAAACACAATTTGAGATTAATATACTATGTTTTTTCAGATACTGTGAAGGACGATGGGCTCATAGATAAGGCTTTTGTTGTAAACACATTTAAGTGAGCACTTTATATAGTAGTTCTGGAAAATAATAGTAATAGTATAGTAATAGTAATAACCCATTGTTTGATGTCGGGAGTATTCACAGCATAGATGTTGGTTTTTGTCTGATAATAGCAAACATTTGGGTCGCATATCCACACATAATGAGAGACAGACATTTAGAAGAAAAATAGAGCTGACAATTTAGCATTAACTGAACCATCTTTAATACAAGCTTCAAAAGGAACAATAATTGCACGCATACATAGAAGCCCCGTATGAGACTCCACAAACATAGAAGGTTAACAACAGGGGTACCGTTTTGAAAAGGACCATGGCAATCAAGACCGCTGTGGTTTAACCCAGGTTCTACTTAGGACCGAACATTACTCTTACCACATTGTCATACCAATTAAACGGGACAGTGTATGTAAGGAAATCCCCGCAAGGCTGTATCCTCTAACAAACAATCTCATTAAAATCAGATATCGCGACGATACTCTATAATACTAAGGATGTGACAACACTGCATTGGATGTCACGTCAGACTGACCTTACGATACGCCTACAAAATTGCTCGGTATAGACTTCCTGACTGCGCATGCCGCGTTCCAGTCAAACACAGTGGATCAGTCTTCGCTCGGTATTGAAAGAGACAATGTCCTTAACTTTTAGATTATAATAATAATATAATAACAAAATAATTTATTTGCTGAAAAAAACAAACAAGATTGTACAGCTTCGTAGGATTGAACCCACGCTAACATTACACTCGCGGGTAATAATAATAGAAAGTCGCAAAAGTCGACTTCGTTATCAACTGAGCCAAGTGGGCCAGACGTACTAAGACATACTATTTAGAAAACCGTATGTCGGAATAATCTCGGTTACTGTTCCAATTGTTTTCAAAAAACATGACCGCGGAACGCGCTCGTGATTTTCTTCGTATTATTGATGTAACACATGCCATTTAGTGCCTTTTTTTAATTTATCGTGCAATCCACAGCAATAGCACACGAAGATTTTATCTTTTTTTGGATATAGATTTATGTGTTTTATGTGGATTTTCGTTTGTGTTCAGTTCTCTCGAACATCATCTAAAGTGCATAAGAAACGCGCGATTTCAATGGTTCAATTTTGTTGATCTTCTCTTGAATATTAATTAGATGAAAGGTCGATCTGACGTGACCTCCAAGGCAGTGTTGTCAGATCCTATATCGGAGAGTATCAAAGCGTTTTTAGGATATTATGTTAATGTCTAACAAATGACGTAAAATTAATATGCAATACGGATGAAATAATACGGATGCACACACTTGCGTGGTATTCTACATAAACCAAATGATATAATAGCTATTCGATACAAGTATAATACAGCCATATGTATATATAGTTAACATTTCAAGGACTATAACTCAAGGACTACATGTCGCAACAACGATTTCAGACTATATTATGCTCATCTCCACATAGAATTTAGCATGTCTGTATACGTTGATGCACAATGAATATGAGACGTATGAGAGATATAAGTATGCAACACATGAGGGGACATACATTCAGTAATTCGAATCGGAGGGATAATTATAAACTACATGTACATCTATTAATTTAGTCGGAGACGTATGTGACATGCAGTATATTCATAATTAACAATAATGGGCCATATCTTAGCCAATACCCGTCGGCATGAACAGAGCACTTCAATCTATACCTAATACTTACAATGCCTGTATACTTTAGCTCCGGTTCATGTGCGCGACACATTGTAATTATTAGTTCCGGTTTATGTGCGCGTCACGTTGTAATTATTAGTTCCGATTTATGTGCTTGACACATTGTAATTATTAGTTCCGGTTCATATGCGCGACACATTGTAATTATTAGTTCCGGTTTATGTGCGCGGCACGTTGTAATTATTAATTCCGGTTTATGTGCGAGACACATTGTAATTATTAGACTAGGTTCATGTGAGCGACACATTATAATTATTTAGTTCCAAATTGATTGTCTGCCTTCTTCTAATCTTTTCTACAATTCACTAAACTGTTTATACAAGTGAACGATACATGTTATGTCAAACAATGTACACAACTCAGCCTGATTCTATAAACCTTTTTATATATTTATGTATATATATAGCATATTATTTGTTCACGCTTCAAGTAAATGACGCATTGTGTATATCACGCTTCATGCATGTTGAAATGCAAAGAATGCCTTACCAAACTTTCAATCAGTAGTGTTATTACTTACTGGTCCTTTGGGATCATCAAGCCAAATTATGTTTGGCTTTAAAGTAGAATATCGCTTAAGCCGGTGCTAGGATGAGTGAGAGGTATTGCACTGTCCATTATCTCTCATGAACAGACTCAGTAAAACCGAGTCTGCTACTGTTATCTCTTGTTTGTGTTTGTTGCTTCCAAGGGATCCACTTTTCAGTATTTATTATTTTTGGTACGTCTCACCACGCGATATTTATCAATGCACCAGACTAGATTAGCAAGAACTACACGTCGATATTACGAAAGGCTGCAGAACAATCATTTATTGTCTCGAGAAGATAATTCAGTATAATAAACAGAATAATTCAGTATAATAAACAGCTCAAAAAAATAAGGGTTAAGTATCGCTACACAAATTGTAAATTATGTCTGCAGACAAAGAATAATTAGTCATCAATTAGAATAAAAAACAAAGAATGACACACAGTATTTAGAGATAAAGGATGGCTGGTTTTGGTCAGACCTGTATATTGTACGCAATATCATTTGTATGTACCGTTCCAATTACAGGAGTTGACACCATGTGGCATATGAGTTTTAGGTAAGTACTTAGTGTCGCATACTTGTTGGCGTCCTCGGTAGCTCAGTGGATAACGCATTGCGTTTTAGACGTAAAGACCATTGTTACGCAAGGGTTCGCTCCCTGTTTAAGGCATGTCTGGGAAACATCATTCTTCATCTAATCTCCTTCTGAGGTTGCATTATAGAGAGATGATTTAACCGCTGGGATCGATCATAGGGAAGGCCTTAACGAGATGGTAGACGTGTGGTTCTTTTCACGAACGAGCGTAAGCGAGTGAGTGAAAAAAACAACAGCCTACACTTGCCTATAATCGAACACAGCAGTTAAATAATCTATTTATTACATTATAAATCAGTTTAATTTATTGTGATTTTAACCGAAATTATTTGCTTTATTGAACGTTATCGGCGGATAAAGTCGATAACACTTTATTGACGTCATAACACAACGTCGCAGTTAGTTATTTTTGAGTTCGAAATTAGTTATTTATATTTAAATTTTATTAGTATTCTTTCACTGAGAAAACTCAATATTTCACCGATAAAAATGTAATAAAACAAAATATGATGTGTTATTGGCACGTAAAGAAACATATTATGTCACAATTTCTCGAATACTTTCTTAACCTATGGCTAAGATTTGACTTGGTTTTTTGAAAGGTGAATTATCAATCACACAAAAGGAGGGAATTATAACATATATACCAAAGACTAAAAAAAGATAGACATTATATAAACAACTGGAGACCAATATCTTTATTAAATTGTTCGTATAAATTAGCATCAGCATGCATTGCACAGCGTTTAAAACAAGTATTTCCCTTTCTTATAAATGATGACCAGACTAGCTTTTTGGCAGGGAGATATATAGGTGAAAATACTCGTACCATTTATGATTTGTTTTATTTTACCGAGAAAAATGACATACCAGGACTATTACTTATTACTGAATTTGAAAAAGCCTTTGATACTCTTTCCTGGTCTTTTATTGAGGAGGTTTTAACCTTTTTTCAGTTAGGACAAGGTATAAGAAAGTGGATAAAAGTCTTTTACACAAACATTAAATCTTGCATTTTAGTTAACGGCCATCTGTCAGTGTGGTTTTTTATTCACCGAGGCTGCCGACAGGGAGATCCGCTATCTCCATACATTTTTATTCTGTGTGTCGAAATATTGGCTGTTCTGGTCAGAACAAATACAGATATTCAAGGAGTTAAAGTAGGAGATACTGAATATGTAGTCTCAATATGCCGATGACACCTCTCTTATATTAGACGGCACCAAAAAATCCCTTAAACATGCTCTAATTGTTTTAAAATTATATGGAGATATTTCAGGTCTTAATGTTAAAGTTGATAAAACCAGAGTTATATCGTTTGGGAAAAATAAAGTTTCAAAATAAAGTTTCAAATATAAAATTATGCACAGATACAGATCTTAACTGGAATCAAGGTGAATTTTTGATCTTAGGAATAACAATGTCAACACATTTAAGGAGTGTGATTGCCTTAAATTATGATAAGAAAATAAACGAAATTAAATTATTACTAATGTCCTGGTCTAAAAGAATACTCACACCTTTTGGAAAAATCACTGTTATAAAAAGCTTAGCTCTACCAAAGTTAAATCACTTAATTTCATCATTACCTAATCAACCTCAAGACCGGGTCACACTGTTGCAAAAAATGTGTTTTAATTTCCTCTTGAATAACCACCCAGACAAAATAAAGAGATCTGTTGTAACTCAAGATTATGAATATGGTGGACTTAGAATGATTAATATTAAACAGTTTATATATTCTCTGAAATTAACGTGGATTAGAAGACTTTTGATTGGGAACAAAACATGTATGGAAATCCATAAATATATGTACCCATTCACCACCAATATGCTATTTTTCGGTAATGATTATGTAAAGAAAAACGTGCAAGAAATAGGCAATCCTTTCTGGAAGGATGTTTACACAAGTCTTAACATCTTACTAGATGTTAAAAATTCATTGTCATGGAAAGATTTCTTAACACAACCATTATGGTACAATAGTGACATTAAGATTGGAAGATCATGTGCTTTTTATAAAACATGGTATGATAAAGGTATTTTATTCGTTAATGATATAATGGATAACAATGGTAATCTTCTCTCTTTTACACTATGTATCGGAAGGTTTGTTGCACAGTCACATGTTTTAGAATATGAAGGTATGACTGCAGCAACACGGGACTACCTTCAAAAACAAAATTTCTCTCATCTTGCCATTAATTTAGAAAATCCAGTTTGCCCATCAGTAGTGTCCCTGATAACAAGCGCACAGAAAGGCTGTCGTTCCATTTATGATATAATTAATAAATCAAATGTACATCCAACATCTATAGACAAATGGGGGCAATATGGTTTATATATAGACAAAGAATGGAATGACTTATTCAAAATACCTATCAAATGTACAACAGACACCAGGTTACTATGGTTTCAGGCAAATTTAAACCATAGAATTACTGCTACAAACATCCTTTTGACAAAAATGAAGACAAAAACTGATAATTCCTGTAGCTTTTGCACAGAGTCTCCAGAAACCATTACACATTTATTTTGGGAATGTAAATATATTAAAAGATTTTGGGATATTTTTAAGATTACTTTCAATGACAATAATATAATAATCCAACCGGAATGGACTATAAAAGAAATCATATTTGGGTCTAGTCAACATGATATTGTTTTAAATAAATTAATTGTGCATGCAAAATACATCATATATAAATGAAAGTCAGATGGAAGATTGCCACTTTTTAAAAATTCAAACCACAAATTAAATACATATATCAAACTGAAAAAATAAATGCAATGAAAAGTAATGCATTTGATAAATTTGAAAAACCTTGGTCGTCTTATAAATCTCTACTTAATTAGTTTTTTGTCTTAACTTTTAAGTTACACTGTGCAACATATCTATCTTATTGTCTTCTTCTAATCTTTGATACAGAAAAAAATAAAAGTTCCAAAGAAATATGTAGTTGTATCTGCAAAATTATGTTCCCCGCTGTTCCCACTGAATAATGAAGAGTCACACCTCCATAGATAGATCTTGTCTTTTCTCTATGCTTTTTTTTTGGATAACAGCATTTTTTTTCACACAATCAACTATAGTAAAACTCAGCAGAGATAGTATGTGGATTTGTATAAAAATTGAAACATGTGTACTTGTTTATTTTATCATTGCATTTATCTATGTTAAATATTTTTTTAGGTAAAATATATATGCTGGGTTTTAAAACAAAACAAAACAAAAAAAACATCTTTAAAATTATCAATGAAGGCGTATTAAAGTAGCAAAATAAATATCTTGGCAATTGTAATTTTTTTCTGCTTTCAAGTGTAAAAGGGACATACAGCAATCTGGTTTATTTGTAAATAAAACTTTTGAAAAATCCTCGGAGTCCCTCTTTCAGAAAAGTGTATTTTAAATCTTCTTTTGAAATTGTAAAGATTTTAAAAAAAAAAAATCCCCAATTATACAGCTTCTAATCATGTATGCATTTCTGTATGTGAGTATGTGTAAAAAAATGTGTATATATAAATATGATGCATATTACAAACATATCTGTACGGTTTGTTGAGGGGTGGCCAACCCCGACCCTCACAAACCTATTACGGGGTGATTCCCATTCATTTGGTAATCGAAATTAAAAAAAAAAGATTTGACTTCATAATGTTCAGAAATGATAAGGCTCATATCAGGGCCTCCCTGAGTTTAAGCGAGCCTGATACCTATATCCACTACTTTTAAGACGCGTTTTATAGCAAGAGCCCTATGCATATCATTATTTGGAAATGTTCAGGTAACACATTACGTGGTCCCGCCTTAATTCCATTAAGCCACGGGAAAGCGTATATTAGCAGGATTTTATAACGGATATTTCGACAATAAAACACGTTTAAAAATATGTTTAATAGAGAAGAATGCGATACGCTGTTTAAAATGACCTATTATATGTGTTAATTTTACAATATGCAATTTTTTAAGCCGAAATTAAGGTTTTATTTCATACCCCAGCCAACCTCGTTTTCTCTTCTTGGCGAAGGGGTTGGATGGGGTAAGAGATTGCCACATCAATTTCAGGAAACACTCAAATATCCAAAACTATACGTTAACTACAATATACCATATATAACAACTTTATGGACGGCACATTCTTTGAAAATGAAATATTCAGAAAGTGTATCGCCTCTTCAAATTAAATACTCAGATTTGTGTTGAAATAATATGAATTATTCACAATTTGTCTCACCCGTTCAAATTAACGAGACATACATGTGCTACGTTTCTGTTGATGTTTGGCAATATTGTACAGTTGCTTTTGAGAGGAATTATAACTAGGTATATGAAAAAAGGGCAACGACAAGGCGAGGTACATAAGAAATGTAAAAGTTTCAAACGAATTTAAAATATCAATTTTACAATGAATACTTTGAACACCACACTGAACGAAACAAAGTTAAGTGATGGTTGTCTCCTATGGGAGTTTAGGAATTGGTGGGATATTCTTGCAATAACCTCAATGAGCTGAATGCTTTACTGACTCAATCGTTCATAAGGGTGCGCAAACCACTATGTGAAGATATGATATGTAACGAACTTAACTCTTTGAAGTCAAACTCAGTAATTAGGAATGCTACATGTAAATGGATATTGTCCAATTTAATATTCAGAGAAGCTTTGTTTAACTTGAAAGGTGTTTTTGTTTTTGTCCAGGATCGAAAGTGTTTTATTTAGTCTGCTGTTGTTAGAACGTGTTGCAAAACACATTCAAATTACATTATATTTCAAGATCGTTTACATGAAAAATGAAGTTTATATTTTCTAAATTTTATTTTACTTTCGTGTATCGAACACATACTTTTAAATTTACAAACTCTATACTTATATTGAGTTTCTTCTCTTTAGGCGTGTCTTTATTTAATAATTTATTGTGCATCAGGTCATTCTTACGGAGGGCGTGTGGTTTACAGTTAATTAAGTTACTGTACTATACTGGTTCTACCCAGGAAAAAGTTGGTGATCTGCCTCCACCACAAAAAAAATCGACCGTCATATATAAAAAAGTATGAAAGGAGAACATTTTAATTGAGTTATGCTACAATGGATTACCAAACATCGGTGGCATACTGTTTATAATAACTACACGTTTTTAATCGATATTACCTGTACCAAGGCTAGGTGTAACCTTATATGCGTTTAAAATGACGGAAAGCAACATAAAACAAACACAGGTCATCAGGTCATGATGAATTGCAATATTTAAGCGATAAAATGGAACGCTGTACATTAATTACTTGATAGAAAGTAAGCAGTGCACATCGTACCTATACCCTGGCACACATAGGGACTTCTTGAAAATATAGCATATGTAGTATCATTTGTTATAATCATGATAATTAACAATCACTTAACATAATCGAACACTAGCTAATACGATAATCCATCATGTACTCATGTGTGTTATTCTTGCGTGATGTAAAACTATATGCTATCAAACGGAAACTAGGGTTCCGTCTCAAAAACATGTTATCTCTAAAGAAAGGTTAGTACTTATTTACCTTAGTTTGTAAACGTTAGGTAAATGCAATGTCTATTTATGCTACAATGAATTAAAACACATCGGTGATGTATTGTTTATAATACATGTAAGTACACGTATTTAATTGATGTTACCTGTACCAAATCTAGGTAAAAATGTGACACTTTACACATCGATTAATGACAAGCGTAATACTTCCATTCAAAAAACTTTCTTTAGTAAAACACAAACATGTTTGGCCTGTACAAATATTAAAGTGTATTTTACTAACGCCAATTGAGACAATTACATTCTGTGGACTTGCCAAGAAGTTTGCAAAGCACTCATTTTCCTATTAATAATATTTTTATCAGGTATGGAACTACCGTTTATCTAGGTATACGTGTGGTAGATCTGTTATTGTATTGCTATGAAAGAGATTTCATGTTGAGTGTTTAATCAGATAATGAGGCAGATGTAATCGAAGTGACATCTTTTCATTTCTTGATGACAATGAACATTGACAATCTTTACTACTCTGGTTAATGATATCTATCCTAAGGAACTTCAACTCAACAAAGCTAACATTTCTGATACAGTCGCTTCTTTTCTTCATATATATCTCTCTATTCTAAATAGCGAAATAATTAGTAAAATCTTAGACTAGAGATATGATTTAAATTTGATATTGTTAATTACCCCTTCTTATGTTGTCTCTGTTTCTCAACTTATACCTAGAGCTTGTAGTCGTGTGGAGGACTTTAGTATTCGTAATTATTTGTATAACTTAAAAGCTACTCCAGCAAGGCTACCGTTACCATAAACTTTGAAACATATTTGCAAAATATTTTTATCGTAACTATGATCTACTTTTAAAATACAAACGTAATTTAAGAACTCTTCTGTGACAAGGAATATCACAACCTGACTTCTATGGTGATGTGATTTACAAACTTCGTAAGATCCTTGTCATAATCACTTGCATACAACTTTATTCAACTTGTTAAAACGTTTATCAACAGAGGTTATGACTCTATCATTTTGCAATGCACTGCATGTTTAGTGATTGAGCAATTTGCAGTTCATCACTCTGCTTTCCTCTTTGACAGATTGTGAACCCTATGATGACGTCTACCTAAATCCTTATAGGATGGTAGCGTTTGATGTTTGTCTATAGTCTCGTCTTGTCGTACCTTTAACGGTTTGTTTTCTTGTTGATCTGGCGTTTGCCAAATTGAAGTTAATAAGTAGTTACTTTAAGCTGAAGACTCACGGGTGAGCTATATGGATCACTCTTCGTTCGTCGTCCGTCCGTCGTCGTCGTCGTTAACTTTTACCTCGTTAAGACGATAGGGCTTTCATTTTTCATCCGATCTTTACCAAACTTTAACAGACTGTTAATATCAATTAAAGCTCGAATAAGTTTAAAAACCAGCCAGATCAAATTATTAATAGCAGTGTTATAGCCCTTGATTTAGTTAAAAATGCTATATTTTGCCTCGTTAAGCCGATAGGGCCTTCATTTTTCATCCGATCTATACCAAACTTTACAGATTGTTAATATCAATAAAAACTCGGACAAGTTCAAAAACCAACCCGATCGTACCAGTAACAGCGGAGTTATGGTCCTTGAATTATTTAAAAATGCTATATTTTGCCTCGTTATGACGATAGGGCCTTCATTTTTTATCCGATCTTTACAAAACTTTACCAGATTGTTAATATCAATGAAAGTTCGGATAAGCCCGAAATTTCGGAAACCAGCCAGATCGAACCAGTAACTGGGAAGTTATGGCCCTTGATTTCGTTAAAAATGCTGTATTTTGCCTCGTTAATACGATAGGGCATTGATTTTTCATCTGATATTTACCAAACTTGATCAGATTGTTAATATCAATGAAAGCTCAGACAATGCCGGTTCGAACCAGTAAAAGCGAAGTTATGACCCGTGATTTAGTTACAAATGCTATATTTTGACTCGTTAAGACGATAGGGCCTTCATCTTTATTTTTTTTATATTTTTTTTTTAAAAAGCTTTTTATTGTTTTATTAAAAAAAAATGTTTTTTTTTAAAAATATTTTGTTACTTTTTTTAACGAAACTTAGCAGGAAGCATTGGTATGATTTCTAGTTGTGTCTATTGCATTTTTTGCCCGGTTTGTTGATTTTTGATGGAGTAACGGCCCTTTGACATTTTTACTTAAGATTTCTTGTCGGCGCTACTCGTCCTAAACGCCTTGTTGGATTTCGACGAAACTTGTCAGAAAGCATCGGTAAGATGTCCAGTTGTGCATATTGCACTTTTGTTCCAGTTTGCTCATTTTTCACGGAGTAATGGCCCTTTGACATTTTTACTTTAAATTTCTTGTCGGCGCTACTTCTCCTAAACGGCTTGTTGGATTTCTATGAAATTTGTCATGAAGCCTCAGTATGATGTCTAGTTGTGCACCTCACGGTATATCATTCAAATCTTGGAAAGGTTAAAAAAACAGCCAGATCTTGTCAGTAAAAGCATAGTTATGGCCCTTGATTTGTGGAAAAATTCTATATTGTATTTTCCTTTGTTTAATCTGTAGCTACTTCATTTTTTATCTGATCTTTACCAAATTTGTTTAGAATGTTAATATAAACCCCCACCCATTTTGGTGAAATTTCATTCATAGAAGAAAGTGTGACAAATTAAACAATACCCATACCAGATTAGACACAGCAAACTTATTGCATGATTACAAGGTGAGCGATCTAGGGTCATCCTGGCCCTCTTGTTTGTTTTACATATACATGATCATTTATGTGTTTTACTTATACATGTATTGCCTATTAATGCTACCGTATTCGTACGAGATTATAAGTGTTAGCATATTAAACTAGAAGTTTCCATAATCATTAACATAATACGCGTGTTACGATTATACGTGTCACACTGTCTAGTAACTGGTTAAGTAGGTATAGAGATAATGATATGAGTTTAGAGCAGTAATCATGGTAATGGTGAGTTGCCATTATGAAGACCGTACACAATGCTTTTCAAACCAAATTTAGAATTTATATATCACAATATCTGTTCAGACAAAATGCTCTATGAACATTGTCCATGCTAGTACGGCGTATTAACAAATCGATTGAGCGTTTACATTTTCACTGTTAGGTTAGTGTTTCATTGTACGTTGCATGTTTCAAGGGCCCTACTAACAATTCAATTACAAATAATTCGCGAAACAGGATCTAAATAAGTGCCAGCTAAAGCATTCCAATGTGCAACCGGTATTGGTTTACAAACTATTTTATTAAATTTGACCATATTTCACATGGTTATTTAGAAAAAAATAACAATAATGTAGTATTACGAATTCCATGATCATTACGTGGTCCCGCCTTAATTCCATTAAGCGATGAGAAAGCTTATATTAGCAGGACTTTATAGCGGCTATTTCGACAACAAAACATGTTTTTTTGACTGAAAAAATGCGAAAACTTGTTTAAAATTGCCTATTAAATGTTTTAATTTTACATTATGCAATTTTTAAACCAAAATTAAGGTTATATTTCATACCCCAGCCAAACCCGTTTTTGCTTCTTGGAGAAAGGGATGTATGGGATATGAAAGTTAATACTCGGACCACGTAATGTAGAATCAATTTACTTGAAGCTTCAAGCACAGCAAATCAAAATTAAATCACGTTTGCACGAACATATGAGCGGAATTTAATGATGTAATTGTTAAAAAACATACAGGCAAACTATCAGTGATTTTTAATAGGATGTATTATAAACATGATCCAACTTTTTTATTAAAAACACTCAGATCGCTGCGATAAACAGCTGTATACTTTACCACTACACCTGGTATTGAAGGGTGCATATTATTATATGATACTGATCCGAAAGATAACCGTGCTTACCTTTCAATTATAAAGATTTCGACAGTCGGAACTGCCTCGCCAATTTTTATAATCACTTAGGTATGTTTTCTACGATGCTGCTCAATTTTAGCAATAAAACGATGCTTTTAGTTCGATTTCCGATTGTTGCTCTTCGCACGTAACAGTCTGTCTTTGCTTTAAAAGTTCATATTGACAGCAGTAATGAATATTTGAGGGTTATTATGATAATTTTCGATATATATATATCATAATTATTTGAAATCAGAATTGACAAATGTATACCATGTGTTCAATTAAGTCCATTAATACCGACAATTTGATTTTATTACAATAGTCCTTTAAGTTACTAAATATTTGGGTTCAACACTCTCTATCCACTTCTTTCTTCAGATCTTTAATTCGTATAAAATAAAACGTTGTCAGCACAATAAAATAGAACATGTTCAGCTGGTTCGACCGATCGTAAATTTATCATGCCTGTTTTCACAGAATAAAAATAGTATAGTACGAAAGGAGAAATTTGGAAATCGCCGAATATGTCAAATACAAAAAATACCTGCTACCGTTCAGAATTTGAGTCATCCGAAAGATAGCATAATGACGGTGAACATTGAACGTCCAATGAGGTATATTCATACCATGCCATTGTCAGTGACGTATGGTCCAATATTCTAACAACATGCTTTGCCCTAAACGAGAAAACAATGGGCGAAATAAACAAAATGGAATTTAGCTGGGAACAGTGGTTATGAAGCCTGTAAAAGACTAATTAAAAGTCAGACTACAAATCCAAAGGGTGATAAAACAGTATTCAGATGTATACGTATATGATCTGAATCAGGACATGGAGCAATGAAAATAATATGAAACAACAACAACTTTATATAGAGTGTAATGAAAACAAGTTTAAATTTACAATATTTTGAGTATTGTGTTAAAATATACAAGGTAATAAAACAATCTACTAGTACCCATGTTCACAAACAATAAATTAAGAAGTTTAAAAAAAAGAAATGTTAAAATAAACAAGTTGATAAGCAAATATACTTGTACCCATTTTTACATGTCCTTACAAAACTATTTCACAAATCTACTTTACATGTTTTTACAAATCTACTTGTAACTTGTTTCACATGACTGTCATAAATGTGATAAGCAAATATACTTGTATCCATTTCCGAATTATTCAAATAAGTTTATCTTTACAATCTGTTGAATAAGTATTGCATTAAAATAAAACAAAGTGATAAACAAATTCACTTGCACCCATTTTTACAAGTCATCATATGTATGTATGCATGTATGCATGAATGTATGTATGTATGTATGTATGTATGCATGCATGCATGCATGCATGCATGCATGCATGCATGTATGTATGTATGTATGTATGTATGTATGTATGTATGTATGTACGTACGTACGTACGTACATACATACTTACATACATACACACATATATACATACATACATACATGCATGCATATATGTCTTGTATGTATATAACAAAGTGTTTCAAAGAACAAAATTTTACTCGGGCCTCGGGTTGGATACTCGTATATACCTGAACCAATCGGACATGTTGCATGTTAGCAGTAAAAAAGCAAGCTTGCCTTGCATTTTCAATGACATTTAGCGTTGGGAAGTTAACACTAAGCGCCAATAGAATTGTCACAGATTGTAAATTTTCCAAAAGGCACAAAGCATTTTATTAAAGGAATACAAACAGCACAAATGAAGTTGCATTAGTTAAAAATGTGTTATGGTCGTTTTGAAATTAAAATAAAAAATGGCTGATAAAAAGGTAGCCATTTTGAATTGCGTGATGTCATAAATACCCATGTTGATGTCGGACTCGTAATGACAGTTGTTTGAACCTTTCAAAGAATATGCCTTGAAAAAGATATGCTTGTTTACAATTAATAATTTTCGGCATTTTTTTGCAAATAATTTACAGAGAAATTATCAACTTTATCATGATCTCCAATTTAAAGAATATTGCAACAAATGGCAGGAAAACTAGTTTTGAATGATCAAACCTGGACCATACGCCGTACGACATGGGGAAGAAAGATACTCCATGTCCACCGCCATATGCATGCCATCTTCGGGATGGTTAACATTTTGGACTATTGCTTTTAATAATATTGAGTTCTGCTCAATCCGGGGCTAGAGGGCGTGAGCGGTAGCTAGCATATTTCACTACCGCTCATAAACAGTCTCAATCAAACCGAGACTGCAATATTTCGTAGTGTCGTTTTCGGCCGTTTCCAAAGGTCCATTATCATACTCTTTCGTTTATTCCAATGGGTTTTCGAACACTATTTACATCGATACAAAATAATGTTAAAACATAAAATATACAAACAACATATAATTGACATACATCATACAACAAATATGACTTTAAATAGTATTTTTTTTTTAAATGCGACGTTAATCCCCGTCCATAAATACAACGAAGCCAACAGTGTTTATTATCTGTGGACATTTGTATTAAGAATCTTCCATTTAAGAGCGACTGACTTTTCTCCGGACGGTATGACACATGATACGATACCCATCACAGCCACAATATATGGACACCGGTTCGACGAGGCCTATTTGTACACTTTATATGACAAACGCCAAGCAAGTGAGCTACGTATTAGTATAAATATTGCATCCTAGTGAGGGGATATTTTCAATCTTAGGAAAACAGTGTCCACCGAGGCGATTTTTATTTTATTATACAGAAAAAAAATGTATTGAAATATATGGAGAACAAGTCCTCTTGTTTAATAAAACAATACAAAAAAGTAATCAAATACAAAATGTTGATATAAATAGCATAAAACAAAGCTAATATCTTTAAAACATTTTTTAAACATCAGATCTACATTTTATCATATAAAAACAACAATTTAAATTGTTAAATATAAATTAAATAAATATAATATATATGGTTTAATATAAAAAAAAACACAACCACCCACCAACCCTTACACTCACGCACGCACGTTCGCACTCGCTCGCTCAAGCATTCACTCACTCTTTCCTTCATTTGTTCATTCATTCATTCATTCATTCATACATTTATTCATTCATTCAATTCATACATTCATTCATTCATTCATTCATTCATTCATTCATTCATTCATTCATTCATTCATTTATTCATTCATTCATTCATTCATTCAACTACATGTATATTTATTCGTGTTGATCATGGAAAAATCCAATATCTATGTATATACTTTCTCTGGCGGCACAATTATTAAACAGAACTTTAATTTTTGATATCCCCGCGTAACAATCAGGAAACAGCTTAAATTGTTTCATGGGCGTGAATTTCAGGTGGGGTTTTAAAGTGAGGTATAATAATACTTCCTTTTAAGTATTTGTTTGTGACCCAACCGAGAATCGAACTAACGAACTCCAAATAATCAACGCAGCTTGACCGATTTTGTTACCCTATTCGCATAACTACATGTACATGAACAACACATTACCTACAGTAACTAGTATTTAAAAAACAAAGTAACAAAATAAAATGGTTAGTTTCAAAACGGTTATCCGTGTGTACTTACACGAGTATTTATTTACTAATCGAGCTGACAACTATGCTATACGCCGTCGTTTCATATCACATTTGCCAAAGAGTTTAATCAATTCAAGAACAAATTGCCACGTACGTGATGTTCTATATACAATACTCATGTGACGTTAAGTAATAGATAAAGTCTGGTCTCTGCGAGTTGAATTATTTAAACACCGAGATGGGCGTAGCCCATCGAGTTGTTTAAATAACCAACGAGCTGAGAAGACTCTATATTTTTTGTAGCATGGTGTAATTAGTAACACTGTGACGTCAGAGTGACCGTACTCTAAATTATAATATCCGGTAGTTGTAGTACGGTGTAGCCACGCCCCTTTAGTTACCCTAAATTAAACGATTTAATGCTCTGCATTCAGCAAAGGAAATGTCACCGACCATGCTACAAATAAAGTCATAGCTTGCCTTAGAGTGACTTCATTGGCGTCTAGTTATATCACCAGCGTCACTTGAATATGATATTGTATCAAACGATTTACGGATTGGAATTTAATACATTGATGACATAAATATCATAAAACTCTGGTGTGATAAATATTCAAAATAAGACCAACCATCGTTCGGCCTTTTAATGCCATTTCGTTGTGCAATCGGAATCACTTCGTTGAGTTCCGTAACCGTTAAGTAAACCGGATTACAAAAATCAACGAGGCAGTACACATTGTTCGGTGTGGTACGGCGAAGACCGAAGCAGTTCACGACGTCAACATAAGACGACAATATATATAGCCAGATACGTAATAAATGACTATGTTGGAGTTATGTGATTAATTGAATCTCACATCGTGCATATTTAATATCGAATTTATTAAACTCCGATAAAATTGATATGATGCTCGGTACAGTATTGCTTCATATAATGTTATGACATCGTATTTAACAGCCAATGATATCAAATCGCAGCGCAATCCATCCGTGCCACTTTCTTGGGTTTAGTCTTACACAAAGAGCAGTTACAGGCGCCGGTAGTGTCTGTGTTACGATTGTGGTTTTGTCGGTATTGCCGTCAAAGTTCTGAAAGATAGAAGTATACTAAGCATCAAGCAGGTAAAACAAGTGTACATATGGCACTAATATAGAATGTTATCGGTTTTATCCCCTCAAGAGCAAGATACATATTTCTGTAATGATTTTGCTATCTAGTTTTCATTTATGCTTTCGGTTTAACATACTGTTAAAATACTTGCTATACATGTAAACAGTACGAAATAAATGGTAGGCAAAGAGTAATACTCATCATTTCTTCTATACGTACAATTGATATCACGCTAAAGTTTGCCATCTTCTTCTAATTCCCGTTCAAGTTCTAATTCCCGTTCTAACTTGAAAACATAATGTTATTTGTTCACAAATATTTGGCTTACTTTGACTGGTATATGTTTATGGTATAAAAAGTCAAACCTGTTGAATACACTGATCGCAATTCCAATGGATAGCTCATGAATGCCAACGTTGGCAGTATGTATGAGGTGCCATACCGTTCCATATAGGTTTCACTACTCCGGCCGATAAAAGTCTCCGGGTATTGTTTAACCACTCATAAGATATGTTGTCTGTTTTTAAATTTAGTCTTTTTGCTGTTACTTGTGTTCCGCATACTTTATAACCGCTGCTCCCAACTAAATTCCATTTTGTTTATTTCGATCTTCGGGGCCTATTATTTTGTTAGATTCTGGGACCATACGCCGCTGGACATGGGGGTAGAATATATCTCTATGTCCGCCGCTATATGCATGTCATCTTTGGTATGGTTTAAAAGTAGGTACTATTGATTTTACGAATATTGTGTTCTGCTCAACCCGGGGCTAGAGGGCATGAGCGGTAGCTAACATATTTCACTACCGTTCATGGACAGTCTCGATCAAACCGAGACTGCAATATTTCGTATGTGTCGTGTTCGGCCGTCTGCAAAGGTCCACTCACATACTCTTTTATTTAGCACAGTGGCGTTGATTATGCTGTGTGGCGGCAGTAAAACGTCTCCCCGCGCTAGCAATCAGGACTGTTATTCGTTCGATCTTTGAAGATCGCTGAGCCCGATAATTATGTTTAGTTATCGGTGGTACATTGTCAATTGCTTTTGTTTTCTTACTTAATTTTCGATTCGGTGGTTCCGCTACTTTTTGCTGTTACTTGTGATACGCAGACTTCATAACCGCTGCTCCCAACTAAATTCCATTTCGTTTATTTCGCTCTTCGGGTCATAGTATTTTGTTAGATACTGGGACCATACGCCGCTGGACATGGGGGAAGAAAAGATCTCTATGTCAACCGTCATATGCATGCCATCTTCGGGATGGTTAAAATTATGTACTATTGGTTTTATGAATATTGAGATCTGCTCAAACCGAGGCTAGAGAGCGTGAGCGGTAGCTAGCATATTTCACTAAGGTTCATGAAAGTCCACCCTCATACCCGTTTATGTCGTCCTTGAATGCTACCTTTCCTAATCAATTTTTGTAACTGCATATACATCTATGTTGTGAAACAAATATATATATCATAACATAAACCTGAAGGTACGATTTAAATATGTATGGACGATCTACATGTGAATGTACAATTTAAATACTTGTATATGCGACACACAATATCTATGTACCAGTTATATATATATTGACACATTAAATGTAAACGACACAAATATATTACCTTTTCGTAGCATGTTCACTGAAATTTCGTTTTGTATTTGCTTAGGTTTATATCGTGTTATTGAAGATAACACCTGTCAGAATAAATGGTGTAATCTAACTACCGGAAGGGAGTTAGAGACAGATATAGATGAAATGGACATGCTGCAAAACAAATAAAGTATGGTCTCATTTCGTTGGTTTAAACATCTCGATGGGCTACGTTCATCTCGATGTTTAAATTAACCAACTCGAGGAAACCATACTCTATATATTACTTGTATGCACTACTTACAAATACGTTGATACAAGGGTATGTAGTCTTCATTTATTTTATGATAAGCAATGTAATGCTGTATTTTATCAGTGAAATTAAAGTGTTATTTCACATTGTGAAATGGAGTTTTATTTTCACAGTAGCTGCCGGACTACTTTTTTTTAAAAGACAAAGTTTCCCTAAAAATGGTTTGTAAAATTATAAAATAAAAAAAAATGTTGTTTTGTCGTGAATAACATACTTTATTTCATCTCGAAATGAAAAAAACGTTCATAGTTTCACTCATGCTTCGCATTCTTTAAAATATAAAGTTTTCTCATTTCTCAATGAAATAAAATATGTTATTCACTCCAAAACAACACATATCCTCTATTTATATATTACCCTCTGATCACTGACGATATTAACAGGTCGTGTTGTCACAATCAAATTAGGTGCAACATAGTCCTGTAAGAATACGGTTACCTGTTGGTTAAAGTGTATCGACACCTTACAGGATATTTACACTTTTTAGGTTTAAACATAATGTATTGCTTTTCTTTTACACAATATGCAAATGGGTCGGGCTACAGGTTTTTACAACATTAGTTACGGACCTTCCCAATTGATATACATCATTGACGGAGTTCTTGTTTTGTTCTTTCAAACCAAAACCATAATAAAATTATATATTTACACTCTTTATTTCTGTTTTGTCAAGATAAACACAGACAACATAATAAACTATATTATGCCTGTACCTTGTTCCAACTTAACAATGCATTGAAATGCCGAATGCTATGTAGCAATGTCATGACGCCGTATTAGGCATGAAGTAGCGTTGTTAATATGCCTGCAAATTAGAAATAAATAGTGTGACTATATAATTTTATAACATGATAATTAGTATATTGTCATCTTTGTCGACGGCAATATTATCGAAATGTCCAAATTAATAGTACAATAATTTTTACATTAGAAATGCATTACCAGTGCTGTACCATTGCATGTGACAACGTCTTGGAAATCAAAGCAATCTGCACTGTAGCTGACCCTGAACTCTGTGACCCATTGCATCTTGATGTCTTGTCGTCCCTGTATCGCTATACCTTTCACAGTCTTGAGGTTATGGAAACGTGCCTGAAAAAAGAAAAAGTCAGCAGATTTCCATTAACATTTAGTGAGTCGATAAATCAGCCTAAATATGCTACATGTAGTATATTAAACTGACACAATCGCGATTAAAACACAATGGTTTATGCTTTTGTTTCTGAAATTATACACAGACATGTTAGTTCAGGGCGTATGTTTCTGCTACTTTTTCTGACTCTTCAGGCTCAGTTTAACTATTACGTCAACAGGTCAACAGGTAATATCAGTGAAATATAAATAAAACAAATTACGTTTGGAAATCAGTTGAGGAAAAAATATTTCACATGAGAAGTTTGTGTTTGATTGGATATTTTCAATGAAACTTCTGCTCCATTAAACATATTTATTTTTATTTCAATTTTACTATTTCTATAACAAATTTGATTTAAAGATATTGCATACATTCTAATTAAGGCATCCTTAAGTAAAACAAAATGATAAAGCTAACTGAAGACATTTGCATTTTTATTCTTCTAATTTTCTCCTGTCCTAGCATTGAGAAAGCCATTGTCAACTTTTTTATGTAAATGCATAAAAAAACTTTGGCAGAAACATGCGCATCAAGCAGTTCTATCACTATTTGGTCTGTTTACATTTCTATACACCTTTCGTCCAATTTGATTTAAACAACTTTAATTGTCAGTAAATCTGTCAATCGTTCCGTTTGTTATCATATTTAAGTTGCTGGATATGACCTATTTTCGATTCATACTCAACGGTTTACACACTCTTAGTACCACATACACATATCAATGCTAAGACTCCTAAATTGTGTAATTCAAATTCATGAACGATTGTAAAACTGAATCCAACAATCTGGATGTCTCTGCTATATTCTGCTTTATAGCATAGGCAGAGAGATTATTTATAAAACATGCAGCATACAGAGTACCTAATCCGTGTGACTAGCTCCCAGTGGGATTCGAACCTGCTGAGATCCGAGGTGAAGGATTACAACGCAGCGTCGTTAACCATTTGGTCACTGAGATGCTTACAAAAAGGAAATATAAACCTGAGTCAAATAAGCTATCACTCATACACACAAGCAAACTATTTCATTTGGATAGGTGTCTGTCGCCGTCCCGCCGAAATATAACCGAAACTGTCTTTTGTCTGAACGTCTGTGCCTGTTGTGAACCAAATGATTGCCTTATAATATGATTCATTTCAAATACATAAGCAGAACATTTTTTATATTCGTTATAAAAATAAATCAAGGAAAAAATCATAAAAATATAACAGCTTTCCCAATGAATCGCAAAATAAAGCAACATGGGATTTTGTATTACCAAATAAACACAACAACGAAACGAGTAAAACAATAATTATACTTCAATCCACTGGTCTTGATCATTTGTCAAAACCGCCCATGACGTCTTTCGCCAGTCTGTTGCCATGTTTGTCAGCCTCGCTAGTTTTGGTAAGTAATATCCTGGTCCATCAACATCAAAATGTGATGATGCTGTAAGGAATTCGTCTGGAACTCCGTTTGGCCCCGATACTAGATATAGGTCTTCAGTACATACAACTGAAACTGTAAAGTGGCAAAAGAAAGAGTAATGTTTTAAAAGTTTATAGGGGTTTAAACCAAGTTATAGGGTGCACCAAACCTCACTCTTATCCTAGAAAGCCACAAAGTAAGTACTCAGTAGCCAAAGCAACAGGAGAATAAAGCGTTAAAGACATCACACCAGAATCAAAAGATCACGGACATTTTACAGCTATAGACGATCACAAACTTGTTAATCCTCTACTGTGGAAAATATTTATTGAGGCCCTGACATAATTTTATATAAGTCTACAATGTGCAATGTTTCTTACAATTGCTAAATGTTCATTTCACTGTTTCGAATAGAAACATTTGAATATGGCAGATTAAAAAGTTAAAATAAATACTAAAAATATTGAAATTAAATCATGCTGGTAGTGTTACACATAAAATTTAGAAATAATTAAATCGGATTTAAAATTGTTTGTCGGGGCCTCATAATATAACTGTACATACCAATCTCCAATTTTGCATAAGATTCTCGTACTTCTCACAATGCATGAAAAAAACAATCATAATTATGCCCCCACTATTTCTATAGGATGGATTAGGCTGGTGTGATGTCTTTAAGGACATATTCGAGCCTATTGTATTTGGGGGTGGGGAGAGAAGTTTTATAGGTAACGGTAAATCACTGTTAGCCATACAATTTCATGAGCAAAATGTGATATTAATTTTTTCTTCAGATTATGAGGCCCACCCAATAACGCATTTGTGACCAGTACACATAATAACACATTAAAAAATGTTGTATATTTATTGTGTTGTGCTCTGATGTTTGGTCTAAAAACAATTAAGAAATACCAGATAAGTTTTGTATTCAAAAGTTAAATTATGAACATATATTTCTTCATTAAAGTAAATTACAAAGTGTTGTTAAGCTATTCTTACCCTCAATATAGCAATGCTATTCAAATAAAAAACTAAGAGCGGGCCTCAATTTATATACCAGAGCGTGCTGGCTGTAAATATTCGAGCTTCCCATGCTTTTTTCAATGACCAAGTAGCGTTGGGAAATGTGTCCTTAAAAGACAAATATGCTCGTGTAAATATAATACATAAAAACAATAGCCTAGAAAGCCACAATGATATCTTACCCTCAATATAGCAATGCTATACAAATAAAAAACTAAGAGCGGGCCTCAATTTATATACCTGAGTCGATCATCCATGAAAAGTGCTGGTTGTAAATATTCAAGCTTCCCATGCTTTTTGAATGACCAAGTAGCGTTGGGAAATGTGTCATTAAGGGTACGACAAGACAAGATTAAATACAAACATCAAATGCTACCGTCCTATAAAGATTTAGGTAGACGTCATCAAGTCATAACAGTATTGCACAAATATTCAACGGAAATAAAAACGCAACTCGCGAATCGCGAATCGCCGCTATATATTGTTATTATAATAATGGTAAATTGATGCTTTAAATATTTTCTGTCTGAAAAAAAGATTTAAACAAAACATAGCAGACCCAATACTATGCATTTAAAGTTTCATACGAACAGAATACGAATTTGCTAAAGCATGTGAGCAAATGTAAGATGTAAACGTTTTCATTCTCTAAACTGTAATGAAATGAGCTCTAATTTTCTAATCGGAACTTCAACATTCATAAATTTCGTGATACAAGTTGTACTGTGATTAAAAAGTATACATCAGAACAGTTGTGTTCTTTCCCTAACTAGTTGCAACTTTTGTTTTACTAAACATCTTGGGATTTCTCTGGAATATTACGTAAACAATTCTGAGTTTCTGTTTACAGTTAGTTTCTATATATGCACTCGTACAATAACTAATATTCATTGATGGCAGCTGTGTTAAGGTTAAATACATGTTAAAAACGTTTAAACCCTGCAATTTGATGATGAACTAAACAATAAGAAATACTGAAGTTTGTGTATCTATATTTTCCTTCGATCCTTCAGGGGTTACATATTAATCAAAATAATCAGCTGTTTTCGATGTTCACGCTATTTATTTTTATATTTATTATATAAAACATTCCCTTTGGTACGGTTACAAATCGATTATCCGTGAGTATTACGTGCGCATGCATTACTTGTAATTAATAGTCGTAACTACATATGATCGAACCTACCCTCGGTCACCTGGACCGCTTCTGATTTCGTTGCTACGCTATACTACACGGACTCTGAAGTTGCACCTTGGGAAAATACGACGTTTGAAATCGCCCTTTTAATGTTGGGATGATTTTGGCGATACTTTGAGTTTAATGTTGGGGTGATTTTGGCGATACTTTGAGTTTAATGTTGGGGTCATTTTGGCAATACTTTGAGTTTAATGATGGGGTGATTTTGGCGATACTTTGAGTTTAATGTTTGGGTGATTTTGACGATACTTTGAGTTTAATGTTGGGGTGATTTTGGCGATACTTTGAGTTTAATGTTGGGGTGATTTTGGCGATAATTTGAGTTGAATGATGGGGTGATTTTGTCGATACTTTGAGTTGAATGATGGGGTGATTTTGGCGATACTTTGAGTTTAATGATGGGGTCATTTTGGCGATACTTTGAGTTTAATGTTGGGGTGATTTTGGCGATACTTTGAGTTTAATGTTGGGGTGATTTTGGCGATACTTTGAGTTTAATGATGGGGTGATTTTGGCGATACTTTGAGTTTAATGTTGGGGTGATTTTGGCGATACTTTGAGTTTAATGTTGTGGTGATTTTGGCGATACTTTGAGTTTAATGATGGGGTGATTTTGGCGATACTTTGAGTTTAATGTTGGGGTGATTTTGGCGATACTTTGAGTTTAATGTTGGGGTGATTTTGGCGATACTTTGAGTTTAATGATGGGGTGATTTTGGCGATACTTTGAGTTTAATGTTGGGGTGATTTTGGCGATACTTTGAGTTTAATGTTGGGGTGATTTTGGCGATACTTTGAGTTTAATGATGGGGTGATTTTGGCGATACTTTGAGTTTAATGATGGGGTGATTTTGGCGATACTTTGAGTTTAATGTTGGGGTGATTTTGGCGATACTTTGAGTTTAATGTTGGGGTAATTTTGGCGATACTTTGAGTTTAATGTTTGGGTGATTTTGGCGATACTTTGAGTTTAATGATGGGGTGATTTTGGCGATACTTTGAGTTCAATGTTGGGGTGATTTTGGCGATACTTTGAGTTTAATGTTGGGGTGATTTTGACGATACTTTGAGTTTAATGTTGGGGTGATTTTGGCGATACTTTGAGTTTAATGTTGGGGTGATTTTGGCGATACTTTGGGAGATTCTATGAGACTTTCAACAAATATAGTTTCAAAATAATTTAATATTTATTATTTTTAACTAATGATAAGCAACAAGTGACGTTATAAAGTATAACAGTTGCATCAACAATTGACGTTGTACGATTATTTACAACTTTACTTCACGCAAACGTCGACGTTTAGTGCGTGTAAAAAGCGCAAATAAGTTAGGAATAAATTCGGCTAGTCGCTAGTGTGCGCTTTAATCGGTCTTATCCGCATCCGTGGCCGAGGGGTAAACGAAGTCGGAGCGGGTCCGTATTCCACTGGGAGTTCGACTTGTAAGTGAGGAGGTGTTGATTTTTACGGATGGCTGGAGGTGTACTGGTTTTACCTAGGAAATGTGGATGGTCTACCTGCAGCGCACAAACAATCACGGTCATATATAAAATTACATGTGTTGAAAATGACGTAGATCACCATACAAACAAAGAAATTGCGCAGACCGATATCTGCAAGAAAGACAGATTCAGTATACAGTCTTGGTGGGCCGACACTAGATCGAACCATTGCATGCACATGCGGGGGCATCATCAAATGTATGTCTATCAAACCATTATTATTTTACAAAATGTGCAACGAATATTCAAGGATATTTATGATGGCTGATTTCTTCTAGTTTCGTTGCCCGAAGAACGAAATGACGAAACATGTCGTTGCGTACAGTTTTGTGTCGACAAACAACAATCGAAACATAAATGGCGAAAGAACGAAACATTCACCGTGAAAGAACAAAACATTCATAATTAAAGAAGGAAACATTCACCGCAAAAGAACGAACATAGCAAAGAAACCTGATACGGAATTAAGTTTTGTTCTTTCGAGATGCATGTTTTAACCTTTCCTACTTGGAGGGATATAAAACGCGGTTTGGTATTTTGAGGTATATCATAGTGGTGATTATCGGTTAAGAGGGATTATCGGTTAAGGGGGATTATCGGTTAAGGGGGATTATCGGTTAAGGGGGATTATCGGTTAAGGGGGATTATCGGTTAAGAGGGATTATCGGTTAAGAGGGATTATCGGTTAATTACAGCTAAACCAAATTAAACATGTTGAATATAGGCCCATTTTCTATTCATTACTTATTGATATATTAGTAGACGACATGTCACAGTTAGTATCTCTGAAGTTAAATCCTTAGGACAATTATTTAGTTTTTATCATGATCAATTTATACTTCTCTTTGTCAAGCTTTGAATACATTTTATTTAAATTCTGAAAAGGTGTTATAAATAAATGAGTGCAATGTTTAAAAGTGGGTTCATTTCATTATGTTAACTGTTACTTTAATGATAGATGATGAGACAGAGCTAGCTATAATACTATTTGTTTAACAAGTATTTTATTTCTGCATGTTTACAAGGTATGTGTATTACGATGCATAGTAAATAAGATTGAAATGGAAAAAAAGAATATAGAGTCTTTCTCCGTAAACAAATATATTATGAAATATGCGGGACCCTGACATTATTATCATTTGTACACATTTATTATACATGTTATCAACATCATTAGAGATGTAAACTGATTAAACTAAGTAATACATAGATCTCATCGTGTTGGTTGATTTAAACATCGTGATGGGTGTAGCCAACCAACCAACGAGATGAGACCATACTCTATTTGTTTCGTAGCATGTCCATTTCAGCTGTCTGCCATACTCTAACTTTCAATAACTGGTATTTAGAGTACACCATTTATTCTGACAGATGTTATTATAATTAATATAATATTGTTTGAACATTATTTGATTTTTCATGTTCGCATAACTAATATGTCTGAGAGCAAAATAGTTATGCTCGGTTCTGTTCGACATGCTTTTGTATTTGATGAGTTTTAAAAATTGATAAGTTTCAATAATTGTGGCCTCACACTCCTTAATCTTTACAGTTCACTGAACATGCTATCGGATGCGATGAGTTTTAATAATTGATAAGTTTTACTAATTGTGGCGCTACACTGTTTGATCTTTACGATATATATTAACAATCCTTTCAACAGTTCATTGCACATGCTATTGGATGCGATAAGTTTTAATAATTGATAAGTTTTACTAATTGTGGCGCTACACTGTTTGATCTTTACGATATATATTAACAATCCATTCAACAGTTCATTACACATGCTATTGGATGCGATAAGTTTTAATATTTGATTTTATGCTTGCAGTAAAATAGAGGATTTTAGAAATGAAATAAAAGTATTCATACGTGTGAAATTTACAGTTTTAATTTTTCACTGCCGGAACTACTTTTTTTCAATTTCAGAAACATTTTTGTTATTAGTTTAGAAAATAACGGTTTAAAATATATCATTCGACTGGAAATGGTCTAACTAAGAACATGAGCAACAGTTTTTAAAACTGGTCAAGTATTTCAGAACTGTAAGTAATTTACAGTAAGAAATGTCAGTTGGTATTTTTTTTTCCGAAATCTACAATTAAGTTTTATCACACGGGTGAAATAAAGGTTTATATTCAGAAATTGGATTGGAAATAACTTAACTAAAAACATGAGTCGTAGATTATTAAAATCGGTTAAGTAGTTTAGAAGTTATGGGGAATCAAAAACAGCAATTTTATCATATTAAGCCAATAACATCGTCAATTTCTTTTTCCTGCATTCTGCAGTACACGTTGATTATAAAGTATACAATAAAAATAAAAATTGTTGTTTTGTCATGAATAACAGATTTTATTTCATCTCGGAGTGATCAGTATTCAATATTTTCACTCATACTTCGCATTCGTTTTTTGCCACTAACCGTGCCAATGCGGTATCCCTATTGTCGACCTTTTTGTGACGTCATATACCTTTATTCTTTATTAACATTGCCATTCATGTTTGCAGTTTTGCGTGTTTTGGGGTTTACTGTGTTCTGTGAAAGCTGCATTTCCTGTTCGACTTTTATTCTTATTTTCACACTTCTCGATGAAATAAAATCTGTTATTCACTCCAAAACAAGAAATATCCTCTATATGCCTAATCATTAGCATAGATATTAACAACCCCGGCAGATCTATTTCGGTTGATCAGTTAATCCTAACAGAAGTACAAGTGCATTTATAAATCAGTGTACCATAGTTCTTATGATTTTCCTTTGTTCCTGCTTATGATATAATTTTCATCAACCTGAAGAACTGTGCAATAAATAGAGGATCTTACATGAGTGCTCATTCATTATTGAATTTATTATACGAGTTGGCAAAATGCGAGGTATCTAATTACTTTTTGCTCTCTTTCGTCACAATTTAGCTGACTAGTACGAGTAAGTATATATTATAGTAGTATATTTAGTTCCTAAAATAGTAATGATACTATTTTATTTCATTAATTGTCTTTTAGATGCAAAACATTCTCACTTGTCACCGTACACAGTTTTAAACCACAAACCCATAAACCTATTTACCGTTCTCTAACACAATCACATAAAACATGCAGTCATGTATCATTTCAGAAACAAACTCTGCGTTAAATATCACTTTCCTTTTTAACAGGTTGCGGACTGTTTCAACCTATTTCTATCTTTTTCTTGTTGTTCCTATCAAATTCTATCTCAATAATTATAACAAAAAATAGAGAAACCATGGTCCTATAGAAATCAAATCACCCACATGCAATGGCTTAGTAGATCCACACTGTACCACAAACAAAGTGAAAATTAAATATACAATGAAATGGACAATACAACACAAAGAGTGATGAACACAAGGTTACCGACTTGGAACGGTCAGTATGCAATATTACCCACTGGTTAGCTTCAATCGATTTGAAGTGTAGAAGACATGTCCCCATAAACATCATTCGGATGAATTAAATTAAAACTGATAATCAGTACTCTTGTGTCAAGTTTGTATCATAATTACGGCAGGGCAGCATTTTTTTGTGATTTTTTTTCGTGTTTTTTTTCTAGGAAATATTTGACTCTACGTCAAGGAGGCACACGTCCTTTGGCGTCCTTTTCTAAACGTGGATGTAGAATGTTACCGCGGTCGGTGAAAATAGAGAAAAAAGTAGCCATTGCCCATCGAACATAATGCCAAATATGCATACAGGATTAGTTGCCTTGGAGAAACACATAACACGACTACAATGTCATCGAATAGTTCTACATGTATTATACCTATGGGGGTGAAAAAACGAAAACAGACAATGTCGTTGCGTGATTTCGTGGACGAAATTAACAAGTTGTCCAAACACTCACCGCGAAAGAACCAGCATTTACAAAGACATTATATTTTATTCCTTCGACTCCGAAACCGTGCAACTGTATAATTGGTGTGACCTTTTTCAATAACCCTTGAAAGAACGAAAGGAAAAAAGTGGCTGTAACAGCCACAACACATACCTCTTTGCAGTGCGATCTTTCCATCATCCGGTTCAGTCATAATTGCGGATTGATTATTACTTAGACCGCATTCTCCGGTCAGTTTGTTGTAATTTGCCCCCAGCACACCGGTAAGGTATTACGTGTGATTGACAAGCGCGAGCACATCTGATATCAGACAGACCTTCATATATTTCACATACGTTAGCAAATTGTTTCCCGCTCAATTGTAAAAAGTAATCTTCCCGTAAAACAGCTTCCGGGAAGAGTAAATATGAACACCCCAAAAATTGAAAACACGCTAATAAAGGCACGGCACAACGCATGGTTGATATTGTTCTATTTTGTTACAAAAGTATTATGTAGAACCAACGATTAACAAATTTAATTTATAAATCTCGGAGTGCTACCATAGGCCGCCGTAAGGCATAATATCCTAGTAAATAAATTAGAAACACTACCGTAACTGCTGATGAATTTATTTTACATGTTTACTGAGTTCTAACCCAGTAAAATAACTGCTGAAGTTATATCGCTGTATATTTGAGATAAAACGATTTGTGACAATATCCACCAATCATCTGTTCGCTATACAAGTGTCACTAGGGGACGCTTTTTATAACTGCATTAATTTCAAATGTCATGAATTAAACGAGAGTTTTGCATGAGAAGTGTTGCATCTCATAATTACCTTTTTATTGCTTCCAAGAGATCATCTTTTCAGTATTTTGTTACATTAACACTAGCGTTTGCTTAGTGCTGTGAGGCGGCCGTAAAAAGTCGCACCGACTACAAATCAGTAGTGTTAATTATTTACTGGTCCTTTTGGATCATCAAGCCCATTCTGAATTGCGTTGAAGTAGAATATCGCTTACGCCGGTGCTAGGAGACGTGAGAGATGTTGCATCTTATAATTACCTCTCATGAACAGACTCAATAAAACCGAGTCTGCTACTTACTATCTTGATTGTGTTTGTTGCTTCCAAGGGATCGCCTTTTCAGAATGTATTGACATTCACACTAGCGTTTGTTTAGTGCTGTGTGGCGGCCGGAAAATGTCGCCCTGTTTACAAATCAGTAGTGTTATTAGTTACTGGTCCTTTGGGATCATCAAGCCCATTTTGTGTTGCTTTTTTGGAGTAAACTATTGCTTATGCTGATGCTTGGAGTCGTGAGAGGTGTTGCATCTTATAATTACCTCTCATGAACAGACTCAATAAAACCGAGTCTGCTACTTTTCTATCTTGTTTGTGTTTGTTGCTTCCAAAGGATCACCTTTTCAGTATTTATTATATAGGCTTGTATCAAAAGGAATTACGATAACAGTACGCAAACTAATAGTTGATAATTATATCGTTTATTTTTAGGTGACTGTAACTCTTGTAGACCGACAGACATTTAAACTATCTTACTAGGGATATATCTGGAATAAAACTCACTGGCGTCACATACTGTGTAAACCTCTCAATACGAAGTCAGACATAATGAACCTATACTTTTGTGTACATACCGTGTAAATAATGAACTGTTTGTTCGAAATCTTTGACCGTTTCTGATCAGATTAGTTTTAGAAAATACTATATCTAAGATCGAGCCCTATTTATGGGAAGTAAAATCAAATACAGTTATTACAAAAAGATATAAAAGTCGAACAGGAAATGTAGCATTCAAGTACCACAGTCAACCATAAACACGCATTGAAACAAACAATAATCACAAGGATCAATAAAAGGCAAGGCATATGACAACACGAACATACAAGGTTAGACAATAGGGCTACTGCATTGGAAATGTAAGTGGCACAAAAGCCGCTGGCGGTTAACACCAAGTCCAAGAGTGTTCAAGAAGACCTCACTATTACCCTGTTGTCATCGCAATCAAACGGGAGAGTGCAAATAAACGAATCCCCACCAGGTTATAACCTCCAACAAACTAGGCAGGATTAATAGGCAATATACGTATAACAGAATTACGAGCTTGTACATGTATATATGAATATAAAAAGCTTATAATGTCAAAAAGCATGTACTAAATGATTTGGCAGAAGAGATGGCAACGAAAGTATAAACTATGAAGGGCACGACAAGACAATAATAGAAACAAACATCAAACGCTACCGTCCTTTCAGGATGTAGGTAGACGTCATCATAGGGTTCACAATTATTCCAGTCATCGCACATTAAAAGAGTAAATGGGTCAACCACTAAATATGCAGCGTCTTGCAAAATGATAGGGCCATCTTTTGATAAATTGTTTAACAATAAATACTGAAACGTTTAATAAAATTTGTATGAAAAAGAGCATGACCAAGGATCTTACGGAATCTGTAAATCATATCACCATACACGTCAAGTCGTGATAATCCTTGTCGCAGAATAGCCTAATTAAAACAAAGTTTATTTCACTCAAATGCATTGACTACCCCAAAATGAATGTATATATTATTAAAGATTAGTATCAATTAGAAACACATAATTAAAAAAACAACTGTATAGACACCAAAATGCCGTAATCCAATATCGCTGTATTTATCAGTAGTGTTTAGTTTTACTGGTCCTTTGGGACCATAGAGCCCAATATAGGTGTATTAGAAGTATACTACCGCTTAAGGTAGCTGGCGGGGTTACTCGGGAATAATCAAAATCGCGTATATTGTGAGAATTTCAACGAATGTGATTGCATAGAAAAATATATATCTCACCACGCTTACTTTTAAGTAAAAAAGCGATAACATGTAAAAATCCTCCCAATTTTGTAGTCGCCGCGTGGTACCCCTTACGTAAAGAAATGCACACACGATAAAGAGATATAGCTGTTTTTTTAAATATATTACGTGCATTACAATAAATCAATTGTGCTTCCAAATGATGTGATTTATTTTTAACTTTTGACTAAATTCTAGTACATTTCCCGTACGAAAACGTTAAAATTCGTCGTAAAAATAGGCACCACCAGAGGGCGCTATTTAGGAATCCGATGTTTATTTTAATCAATTTAAAATTAATACTAATGGAAAGCAGAAACAATAACCTACATACAGGGAAAACATTGTCACAATATACGCGATTTTGATTATTCCCGAGTAACCCCGCCAGCTACCTTAAGCCGGGGCTAGTGGGCCTGATACGCGTTGCTTCTTGAACGGACTCAATAAAACTGAGCGTGCTACTTGATGTTTTTGGTTGTGTTTGTTGTGTCCAAATGATCACCTTTATCAGTATTTATTTCTATAGAGTTGTTTATAAATATGGGTTCTCATTGATAAAAACGTCTGACAGATATCAAAAATGAACTATATGAAATGCGGTATATCATATTATTATATACCTATCACAAATATATACAAAGTACCTTTATTTTCTGACAACGAAATACAAACGTCTGTATTGATAATAGAGTTTCACTATCCTACTAAAATATACTATTTTTTCGGAGCTTTTTTATGACGTCACTATTTGTATATTAGTCAGTTTACACTGTTACAAGTAGAGTAATCAGTTTCTTTGGCTGCGTATTTTTACGCGCGATATATTAAAAGAAAAAAGTAAATTCGTGTTGCGGTTTTCAATGATTTTGAAATATTTCTTTGTTACACTCCCACTCCCACGCCACAAATTAATTTTCTTATAACAACTATACTAACTGGTTAGTATGAAGGTGTTTAAAAGGCAAATTAGATATTTTTATTTTAAAATAAGAACTTTTTGCTTGTTAAAGGAACCTTATTCCCCATACCACCGTTCTGTATACATATTTTAGATATTTGCACAAACATTGTTGAATAATAAAATGTCAATATCCAACCATCAAAACCTTTAATAATGTACAAAAGTTAGAAAACTTTAATTCAATTCACTAACCATCACAGATGTTTGCATACTTGCAGACATTCACTTTATACAATAAAGTAGTGCGCATGTCAAGTATGGTATCCATATGTGTCATAACATGGGTGTTTACAAGTGTTATACAATTTCTGTATTATTTTTGGAAACAAGCCTAACGAGAGTGACGAGGACATAGACAAGTTGTTTGAATGCGGTCAGCTAGGTCACGACTCTCCCCAACAACTGGTCAGTCTGCTGCATGTGACATTCTGTCTTGTCCTTAGCATGCGGGAGGAACCGAGCGGCGTAACCTAAAATGGGGAGATATGAAGACGGTGACGAATATGTGTGCCATATTATGATGCGCCAGACAAAAACACGTGATGGTACCGATTCGAGAAATGTTAGAAAGTTTAAGCCAAAAGCATGGATAAATTCGGAAACCAGTCGCTGTCCCGTTGCGGCTTAAAAAGAGGAAATCGCAAGAATCATCAATTTTCAAAAACCAATGGGCCATAACTCCGGTATTTTTAGCAATAGCGTTAATTTAATATCAAACTTGTCTTATCTATTGTTGCCATAAACATTGTGTCCAAGTTTCATAAAGATTGGATTAAAAATACTCCATTTATGTAGCGCACACTACATAATAAAATAATATGTGTGAAAGCTCACATAATACGTGCCGTCAAGACGGGCGTATAATAACAAAATAGCATTACCCGTGGAGAAACAAGTATTGGTAATGCAAGTTCAGGAAGAACAAAGTTCATGTAAAACGCTTCTAGGAACCATGCATTTCCAGAGTTGCTTATCTCGCTGTATCCGTTCAAAATGTATTTCATAAGGTTTTGCTTTTTGAACCACACAATCCTGTCATTCATACTGAAATATATTTAACAGCCCTTGACACTGATAGTAAAATTGGTGTGTTTCCTTTCAACAGAGGTTTTGGTCCTTTGTACAATGAACATGTCGCCTCCTGCCAATCACACCAATCGATCGACCAATCAAAAAATCGATATTTGACACACCTTCAAGCTCTTCATGCCTCGTGACTGAAAACCTCCGACACTGTTATTGTGATATTTTGGATTGTATTGATAAAATCGTCGAAGGATCAGTGTTTTTTAACAATAAAAATGGTTAAACGATGTCAATGGGGCCTGTGCAATTCAGATACCAGGTACCCAGAAGGTTTAGAAGGCGATGTGAAGTTTATTCCGTTTCTAAAACCCAAACGAAAGTTGGAACAATGCAAACGATGGATTAAGGCTTGTGGACGTCCGCACGACCAGCTTAATATAGAAATAGTAGACGGGAATTAGCACATGTTTGTATGCACAAAGGTAAGCTAAATGCTGCATTCCTATTGAAATATGCATAAATTTAACCTCCGACACGGAGGTCAATAGACGCTTGAATTTTACTACTACGTCATTCAAAAAAGTGCGTGTGCCATTATTGTCCAATCGTTCAACAGAACGTGATGATTTTTATATGAAGTTGCACGTGGTGTATATAAACATTGCCTTATTTGGGACAATGTAAACAAAGCCATTTTTTTTTACACAGATCATTTTTTTTACGGATTGACGATTTAACCGAATTTGTGTTTATTGAGAGGTTGTTCAGAGGTTGTTCAGATTTTATTTCCTTATTTCTTCAATCTGTTTAAGAACATTTACGTAGCAAATCTCTTATTGATTTATTAATCTTCACTAGGAATCTTTTTCATGTTTTGAAGAATGACTTTATGACAAGATTTTGACATTTATGTCGGAGGTTTCGGATTTCGGGATCACGTGACCAAAGGGGCGGAGCGATAGGTTATCTGGCGACATGTTAATTCTAACAGAATCCAGGAATGCTTGCAGTTGCTTCTTTAAAAGACGTATGTTATTTTGAAACACATTCTTTATCTCCAAAAGACCTATATCACCATTTTTCTCTATCATGCGAACGTCTGTAGATGCAGCTAGGAATGCTTTTTTCAACATGTTCAACGTCAGCTTTTGTATTTCTATATTCAAGAAATTGTGTGTGATTCTTTTGTTAGGCCCCTGATCGTAAAGAAAGTTCCTTTAAAGTTTGTATACAGCATATGTTTTACTATTGCTGCTGATGTATGGCTGTTTTTTTGTTATGACTATTTTTCCAAAATTGGATGATGTTAGCCTTTTCTTTCTTTCTCAATCCCATTTCTGTGAAAGATGGTGCACCTTAGTATCTCCTTGGATTTGTTATTTTTCGTAAGACGATTTCTGTACGAATTTATTGTAGAACTGTTTAAAAATATTTGCAACTTTTTCAGCGCCAACATGTTCGGTATCTATTAAAACAAAGTATCCATAATCTAATTTGCCTATTTAATTGGTTTTGTGTAGCTCCTTTGTTTCCTCTTCCTTCTTTGACTTTTTGCCTTTTCTGTTTGTTTTGTTGTTAATGATGTTGCCAAGTGCATTGCTTTTTGTCGAAATGTGTCAAAGAAATACTTCCCTTTCTGATTTTCAGTAATTCTTTCTTATGCTTTTGGTGACATAGACGACCCCAATTTGTTTCGCATGAACCCCATTACACCTAGTTTGCCATGAATCTCGATTACGTCTGTTTACCATTTTACCTCCGTCAAATTTACAGCGAATGCTTATCCAGCTCTCTACAAGTTGTGTAGTGAAGTTGCCGATCAACCTTTCACTTTTGTCAGCTGATCTATTTAGCAACTCTGAGATATCTAAAATTACATTTCTTATATCTGCATTTGTTGTTTTTTCCAGGTTTTATCGATTCGATCATTGTTTGTCACTTTCAACTTCCCAAAATGCTGGTTGATCCTCAAACACATCGTCTACATCCAAATTATCATCTTTATCGTCTCTGTCATTATCATCAAGATCAACCGATTTATTGTTTGGTCTTTGTTTGCAAAAAATCAGAACAATTATCGTTTATGCCAAAATCGTGAAATATGGGATTGCTTATATGTCTTTTCTTAACAATTGGGCATTATTATGTTCACTACGCATTCTGATTGCACATCGCACGGCAGTGGCTAACCGAATTATCACATCTTTGATAAGTTTGTCTTTATCCTTGTATTCTGGTTTCACTTGAACAAGTTTTTCAAGGTTTTCCCTAAGGGATTTACACGAAAGCTTCGCACATTCAGGTTTCTTTACAGAAGGACCCCACACTGGCACATTCTCGACATTATTTGTGTATACCGAACTGTCACTATCTGCAATTACTTTCGTGTATCTTAATCCATGCACACTCTCAGCCTCTAAAAACTCTCCAAAATCATGTCGCTCTCCGTTGACTGACAACTGCTAGACCCATTCTTGTAACACATATACTCTTTCATAGTTCCAGTTGCTCAAATGTAACAATACTTATATCGAACTCCATGATAAAATATTGTTTTGGTCACTGCACCAAACATTACAGCGACTCCCCCACTAGCATTGTAAGAGTGCTTATGCGATCTCTTAACATAGTTATCACGCTTTACCACAATATCATGTCGAAATACGCAGACTGCCGCCTTCCAAATTCAGATTTGTGTTACATTTACGAAGGTCTTACATCTCGATATTTACCAATGCACCTTAATACATTACAAAGACTTATACGTCGATATTACGAAAGTCCGCGAAACAATCAGTAACTGTCTCGACAAGATAATACAGTATAAACCATAAAAAAAGTTCCAGTACCGCTAAAGATCTGTAATTATGTCTGCAGACAAAAAAGAATACGACATCAAATCAAAAATGACACACTGTATTTTAAAGTATAAAAAAGTGGTTGGTTTTGATCAACCCCTGTATTTAGCTTATTGTTATATTGTATTTTCTATTACATGTATATACTTCTTGAGGAGATTTACCATTAATGAAATTGACGATATATGCTATATACTGGTGGGAGCTATAGACCTCTGCCGCGCGTGAGTTTTCTCACATACAACAACATGTGTTCGCTTTTAGCACTAAACACAATGTGCGGACAATTTATGTTTCCTTCCTTCCTTCCTTAGATGTGTATGTTGCGTTTTATTTAAGAACTTAGTAATTGTTTTACACTTTTCGGCATGTACATATATTTAGTTCATTGTTTGGGAAGGGCCGTTAATGAATTTCATTAAACATTTGACCCGATTCATTCATTTCCACATTATAATATAACAACATAATATATTGGTGAAAAGCGAATGTGATATACTCCGTGCACACCGTCAAGACAATCGGCGGAACTTTACGATATGTTTTTCTACTTAATATATCGTTCGATATATATGATATATCACAATGTCAAGTGATGAAAACGGCTAAAAATGCAATCAGATGCAATCAATTTGTCATATATAGGCACCCAAACTAACCTTTTCAATCGACGACTGAACATCACAACATTTGGTTAAGCCACTTGAATCCATTTCAGATAGCGTATTAAATCCGTAATTGATGATAGAGAGGAACAAATATCGATAAATTCGTATCGTACATCAAATTCAGGATGACAGTATACTTCTTAGGAATATAGAATTCGTAATTCGGGAAAGGTTATTCATGGTTTACGGAATACAATTTAAAAATCATATGGATGAAATACGCATCAGGTTTTAACACGGAATTGAATACCTCGTACCATTTGGGTGTGTGGAGTAGGGTGATTGCGTTGGGTGGGAGGGATTTCTAAATTTGAGTGGATTGGGGAGGTTTAACATGTAAAGCAACACGATATGATACAGTACTGTAGTTATATGACACAAATGTTACACAATATTACACACTTCTACTTTAGAGTAATCCGTTTTTTATCGTATTTAAGTCGCTTTCAAACAACACATACAATTTTACAAAAAATGTATACCGTTTTTAAACCTACTGACGATGAGGTATATATATATATAACTTACATAATTTTTATTTTTATTCCAAACTCTATAGACAAAATATCAACGGCATTAACCAGCCAGGCCAAACTCCGAAACTGGAGCTTTGATTTTAGAGTTGCCAACTCATAATTCAGTTTATTCATATTCAATCACGAGTTTTTCAGAACGCGTGAAAAAGTCCTGCTATTTTAATCGGCATATGTACATTATTATATGACCTGAACGCATGGATACCGCTTTGATAATCGGTTTCGTAGTGTAGTTTTGCTGTTATTCGGAGGATTAGTTTCTTTAAACAAATTTGTGTTCTGAATTAGTTTTGCGATTATCAATATTCTTTCACTGAGAAATCCTGATCTTTCACCCATAAAATTGTAATAAATATGTTAACAAGTCGAACAGGAAATGTAACATTCATAGAATGCATTCCACTACAACAGGCATTCAAAACAAACAAGCAAATGCAGGTAATATTGGAAACAACGTATACGACATGACGAACGTAAACATGCTAATAATAGGGATACCACCTTGGAACGGCAAGTAGCAAAATAACCAAGATTGCCTTACATTGGAACGGTCAGTAGCAAAAGAACCATGAGTGTCATACTTTGGAACGGTCAGTAGCAAAAGAACCATGAGTGTCATACATTGGAACGGCCAGTAGCAAAAGAACTATGATTGCCATACATTGGAACGGTCCGTAGAAAAAGAACCAAGAGTGCCATACATTGGAACGGCCAGTAGCAAAAGAACTATGATTGCCATACATTGGAACGGTCAGTAGCAAACGTACCATGAGTCCCATGAATTGGAACGGCAAGTAGCAAAATAACCATGATTGTCATACATTGAAACGGCCAGTAGCAACAGAACCATGACTGCCATACATTGAGGTAACAAAACATTGAAACACATTGAAACATTACCGTTACATAGTCATTACCATTATTTTGTTATGTTGTTAATTCTCAACTAGAAATGTGATATTTACTTACTTTGAAATATGTGCTTATTTACTTTATATAGAACTGTGACCTATACATTTGTACATATGTTTTACCTTTATATATGAGCATTACGTGGTCCGAGTATTAACGTTCATACCCCTTCTCCAAGACGCGAAAACGGGGTTGGCTAGGGTATTAAATAAAACTTTAATTTCGGCTTAAAATCGTTGGATATTTCAAAACTAAAACATTTAATAGGTAATTTTAAATAGTTTGTCACACGTTTTTCAGTAAAACATGTTTTTGAACGTGTTTTATTGTCGAAATATCCGTTATAAAATCCTGCTAATAGAAGCATTCACATCGCTTAATGGAATTAAGTCGGGACTTCGTAATGATGCTGTACGTTGTACAAGGCAAAATAAAATGTATGTTCTGTTCTTTGCTGTTCTATATAATCATTCGTATATATGCTACTGCACAATATCACTGTCGTCTTACCTGTACGGCTACCGTATGGCTAGCCGATTTTGTTATATCCAAGATGGCGGACATGTCAACATCCGAAAAGTAAGTGCCTTACAAATTTTACTCGATACTTACTTGATTCGGCGTGACATGCATAGATATGTACGCTGACAGTTAGATAAATGTTTTCTTTACACTCGGCTGCATAGTATGTAACAAAAGATTTTCTACCTTTTAAAAAAGATTGCTGAGGCATGTCAAGTTTTGTCGATCTGAAATCAAAGCGAGCAGTCGCACCTGTTTCGAACCATTACTGGCTTGTTTCTTTGCGGATCGAAGCGAAATAACTTGTTTTTACTTACTTTATGATGAAATCTAAATGACTAGATAACTAATTTCTTGTAAACTATGCAATAAATAAGCACAATTCTGATTAAAAATATAAGACTGTAAGGTGCGTTAACATTTAAATCGTGCTACTGTACGGTGCGTTCAGAACCCAAATATGTACGGTGCGTTACACATCTTTGACTTAATTACTGTACGGCACGTTATGTATAGGAGTTTGTGTGTGTTTTAGACGTAGACCATGTCTATCTATTGTTGTTCTTTTGAATAAGAAAATATTGCTGTTTTATTTTTAGTTTCAGAGTTTCATACTTTGCAAGATATAGCAATACACATAGTTAGATGTATTTAAGGATATGTTACTCTTTCAGATGTTATGCTGAACTTCGCTGTTCATCTACATTTGTGTATATTGTTATAATAATACTTATTCTTAATTGCAATTCTACAGATTGCAGATTATAATTAATTTGAAAAAATATATGCCTCCAAGTTACACTACAGTTTACACTTTTAGAAACTGTCGTGTACCGCCTAAGTATGGTTATCGAGAGTGATTTGGTATAAACATATTTTATTTAACAAGTATGTACACTATGTGTACACAATAGAAGAAAACGGATTAGAACGATAATAAAATACTTATACTGTTCTTTTCCTGGGTAAAATATTAATTGTACACAACTGATGACATGTTTAACAGCAGACAATTTATACGTTTGTAATATATATTTTAAAGGTAGGAGCAATGAATAATGCTAACTAAAATATTGTATACGTATTTCAGAATAGCTTATTTAATTGAATGAAAGAAACATAAGATAGTAGAGCAAGAAAGCATTCAAAATGAAAGAAAGAATTCAAATGTTAAATCAAGAAAAAGAGATAACAATTTAAATAAAAATATAAATATCGAACAGGAAAAGCAGCATTCACGGACGACAGTCAACCACAAACACACACAGAAACAAAGAACACATTTAAAGATAATAGATGAATAAAAGTCCAAATAAGACATCTATGCTACAATGGATTGCAAACCATCGGTGGCGTACTGTTTATAATAACTACTCGTAGTTGATCGATGTTACCTGTACCAAGGCTAGGTATAACCTTACATGTGTTGAAAATGATGTAAAGAAATATACAAAAAAATCAGATCATGGTGAATTCGAGTATTTAAGGGATAAAATGGAACGCAGTACATTAATTACTTGATAGAAATTAAACAGCGCACATCATACTTATACCCAGGCGCAATTGGAGATTATGTTTATTATATATTTGTTATAATTAACAATCACTAAACATAATCGAACGCAAGCTAGTAACGATCATTCATCAATGACATGTACTCATGTGCGTTATTCTTGCGTGATGTAAAACTATTTTTATTAAAAGGAAACTAGCGTTCCGTCTCAAAAACATGTTATCTCTAAAGAAAAGTTAGTACTAATTTAATTAAGTTTGTAAGCGCTAGTTACATGCAATGCCTAGTTATGCTACAATGAATTACAACACCTCGGTGATGTATTGTTTATAATGACTACACGTATTTAGTCGATGTTACCTATAACAAGGCTAGGAAAAAATGTGACACTTTACACATCGATTCATCAGAAGCTTATTACTATCATTTATAAAACTTTCGTTAGTAAAAAACAAACATGTTTGACCTGTAACAATATTAAAGCATATTTTACTAACGTCATTTTAGACAATTACACTATGTGGACTTGCCAACAAGTCTGTGAATCACTATCATTCTTATTAGACAACATTGTTGTCAGGTTTGGACAAATGTCATACCGTTTATAGGCATACCATTGGCAATCATATTGGTACTAAATATGCACCCTTCGCAGATTTGTTTTTATGTAAAGGAGATAAGCCGAAAACTGTCCAATATTTCAGAGAAACATGTGGTCGAGGCACTTGCGCCGAGACCATGTGTTTCTCTGAAAGATCGGACAGTTTGAGGATTATCTATGACTTAAAACATGCATTCTATTGTATTAAAACTGGACAGTCACGAAAAGATGAATAAGCCCGTGCACACAGTCTATGCATTTAGTAAGAGTTAACGTGTAAATACGTGTGTGTAGAGTATTTAAAACATAAGCTCCAACATCGTGCTTATCATAACCTTTTTGAAAAGTACAATCCACATGTGTGCCCTCTTTTTTCATTGAAATAAACGGTTTTGGACAGCTGACATGTGAACAATATGAATGGATTTAAACTTTGTTTATGCATTTTAAATTCGCAATGGACTATGTTTGTGGATTAATTGGTACAGCGCTTTGGTAAGCTTACTTCTGTTCGCCTTCCACTGTAAAACATTGAATGTACCAGCTAGCATTTATCACTTTAAGTATTTAATGGTTCATCAATAAATTGTATTTAGTTCAATGTTTAGAGTCCCCCAAGAGGTGTAGAGAAGATAGGTATCCGGTAACCGTGATATAGTATTCTGTGAAATATATTGCTATTTTATGTGCTGTTACTTGTGGAAAAATAGGTGGACTTGAAATCAGCAGGATCCGGGTTCAAGTTTTACCGGCGACTCTGAGTTTCGGTGGTGTGTTCTTGGGCAAGACTTTTTCCAGTAGACATTCGTCGAATTGGGGTGTAAACCGGACGCTTCCGTGGTTCGGAGTCTTATCAAAGAACCACAGATATATATATACATTAGTAAGAGTTTATTGCACCTCGCACAAAATCCTAGGAATTTCCATTGGATTAGAGCTGTCATATGGTGACCCTCTATTATTCTATAGTGGGTCAGTAGATTTCATAGAGGGTCACTAAAACAATATGGACTATAATTCCGATTCAAAATTTAAATCATTTGCAAATAGTTCTTTAAGGCGTTAGTAACAAACATAATAAGTAAATTTAATAATGTTGTCAAACTGTAGCGGTCGTGACCTCAACGTCATGACGTCGAATTGCGCGAACGTCTCAATCACGTTTACGCTCCATTAAAATGGTTTAAATATCGGCGTTTTCCTTAAAAAAGGCGCTCGATGCAATAAATCAGTTTTTGGGTTTGTTACTGACCCCCTACAGAAATATGTGAGGTCAGTCAGATGTCTAGGGGGACTCGGCTATCGCCTCGCCCGTATAAATCTTACTGACCCCACATATTTCTGTAGGGGCTCAGTAACAAACCCAATAACTAATAATGGCAGGTTCACAGATTCATATGTACCCTCCCCACTCTATATATGGGGCGGATCTAAATAACCAATATTGTCTTGATGATTTCTTACAATATTTCAATTTAATTCGTTTATTTCATAAAATAGACTCCAACCGCTCTATTGTTAAATCCCCACTGAGGCTCGTACCCATCATATCCTTCCTATCAACTGAGTCTCGCTGCTGTTAGCAATTTTTGATTTTACTTAAAAGTGACATAAACTTACCTTATTTGCAACCGAGCACGATTTTTATGTAAAATAACAAACGCGGTTAAAATACGGTTAATATTGAAAACAATTTTATTACTAATAGGAAGTATTTTATTAAATTATATCTTATTCTATGTATTTACGTGTTAAATTGTTTTTGGCATGTCGTGCTGAGTAAACGTCGTCTTTTGTTTTTTATTTGTGCATTTTATCAATCGTATTGTACTACACACAAAAACACCTACCTGTAACTATCCACTATTTTCTACACAACTGACCATTGTTTTAAGAATGGACAGTCCAATATTTTTATAAGATATTGGACAGTTACTGTACATTCGTAAAAATAATGGACAGTTGCGTGGTAAATATTGGACAGTTACAGGTAGGCTTTCTTGTCTGTAGTACAATATGCTATATACTGTACAGAAACAACAAAGAATGACGTCCTAGCAATGATATAAATTGCTACGAACGTGACTTTATGTTAGGCCTTTCTCCATCAGCTGATGTCATAGACGCTTTTAATAACACAGCACGCTATCTAAATGATATACTTAATTTGGATAATCCTTTCTTTTCTTCTTTGGTTCCTAACATTTATCCTCCAGGACAAAAACTCAATAATTAAAAGATAACGTTTCGGATTCTATTGGAAATGGAGTAGCAATTACTAAACTTTATGATAAAAGAGATGATTTTGATTTTAGTATTGTGATTGATCCACATTTAGATGGGGATATCCCCAGTACTGTTTCTTATGACGTGTATAGTTCTCATTTATGCGTTGTTTTGCTAGAGCTTTTAGCCTTGTTGAGGACCTCAGCCTTCGTAATCTTAACATTACTGAAAAACTCCTCCAACTGTGTTACCGTTATCATAAGTTGCGTAAGACTTTTTCTAGTTTTATTATCGCAACACTGATCTGCTCGACAAATATAAGAGCAATCTTAAAACACTTTGCGACAAGGTTTATCACAACCCTTTTTTTATGGAGATGAGATTTACAAACCTTTGTTTGTTTGTGATGTCTTATTTGACCTTTTATTTATCTTTAAATGTGTTCTTTGTTTCTGTGTGTGTTTGTGGTTGACTGTCATCCTTGAATGCTGCTTTTCCTTTTCAATTTTTATATCTATATTTAGGAAGATTTTCTGTCGTGATAATTTGCATGAATTATTTATTAAAATTATTAGAAAAATTATAAACAGAGGTAACGACCGAAGTATTCTGCGGCGCTCTACATGCTTAGTTGTATACCCTTCTACAGTTTGCAATTATGCTATCCTATTTGATTGTGCAACGCTTGGACGGGCGGTGAACTCTATGAAAACGTGTTCATAATTTTTTTAAGGCGGGAACCGTTTGATGAATGTCCTTCACTGCGTTTTGTTTTGCCCTTAACGGTTTTCGCCTTGATGTTCCGGCTTCAGACAAGTCATCGAGTACATATGAGATTAGCTTCTTAGGTTCAACTTATTTTTTTATATATTATATACATGAACATGTCTGTGTTTTTTCTTATAACACCTATCTACGCTTTCTCAAATGTAAGGGGTTAACTGGGCATGTGTAATTTTTATTTACACTGTCCTGTTGTTAAAGGGTTATGACAGTGTAAGAGTGAGGTTTGGTGCATCCTTGAACCAGTTTAAACTCCCCGGTGGTCCATTTTCCCAGTGACCGTTCCAAGGCGGTGCCCTATTGTCAACCCTTATATGTTTGTGATGTGCTTTTTCACTGAATGTGTTTGTGATATACTTTTTGAATCATCTTTGCGTTGTAATACATTTTGAAGTGACTGTATTCTTTGAAAGCTACGCTTCCTGTTGGAATTATAATCTGTCCTTTTGCAAGAAGTTTGTGAAGCACTTATGTTCCTATTAGATAATATGTTCGTTAGGTATGAAACTACCTTTTATATACAAAATGTTGGTATTCCTATGGGTGCGAACTGTATACCTCTGTTCGCAGATTTGTCCTTGTGTAGCTATGAAAGATATTTCATGTTGAGTATTTAAATCGATACCCGGGCAGGTGTAAACGAATTCTTTAATGACACCTCTTGGTTTCTGGATGACATTGAACACTGAACATTGACAATCTTTACCACTCTGGCTAATAATGTCAATCTAAGGAGCTTCAACTGATGCTAACATTTCTGATACTGTCGCTTCTTTTCTTGATGTATATCTCTTTGTAAATGGCAGAATAATTAGTAAAATATTTGACAAGAGAGATGATTTTAATTTTGATATTGTTAATTATCCCTTCTTATGGACTAGAGCTTGAACTAGTGTTGAGTATTCGCAATATTTGTATAACTAACTACTACAGCAGGGCAACCGTTACCATAAACTTCGAACGCTCTTTGCAAAATGTTATTATCGTAACCCTGATCTTCTATTAAAATATAACGTAGTATAAAAACTCTTCTGTGACAAGGACTATCACAACCTGACTTCTATAGTGATGTGATTTACAAACTGCGTAAGATCCTTGGTCATAAATCACTTTCATACAACCTTTATTAAACTTGTTAAAATGTTTTCAAGAGAGATTATGACTCTATCATTTTGCAACGCGCTGCATGTTTAGTGGTTGGCCCATTTACAGTTCGACACTATGCTATACTCTTTGACTGTGCGATGACCGGACAGATTGCGGACCCTATGATGATGTCTAGCTAAATCTTTATGACGCTGCACATTGTTAGCAGCAAAACGATGCTTTTGGTTCGATTTCCGATTGTTGCTCTTCGCACGTTACAGTCTGTCTCTGATTTATAAGTTCCTATTGACAGCAGTAATGCATATTTTAGGGTTATTATGATAATTTTCGATATATGCGTATATATCATAATTATTTGAAATCAGAATTGACAAATGTATACTATGTGTTCAATTAAGTCCATTAATACCGACAGTTTGATTTTCCTAAAACAGTCCTTACATAATATTTAGGTTCAACACGCTCTATCCACTTCTTTTTTCAGGTCATTAATTCGTATAAAATAAAAAGTTGTCAGCACAATCAAATAGAACATGTTCCGCTGGTTCGAGCGATTGTTTTGTTTTTACAGAATAAAAATAGTACAAAAGGAGAAATTGGAATCGCCGAATATGTCAAATACAAACAATATTGCAGCCTCGGTTTGATTGAGACTGTGTTGAAACATACCTACTACCGTTCAGAATTTGAGCTATCTAAAGGATAGTATAATGACGGTGAACATTGAAAGTTCAATGAGGTATAGTCATATCATGCCATTGTCAGTGACGTATGATCAAAGTTTCTAACAACATGCTTTGCCCTTAACGAGAAAACAATGGGCAAAATAAACAAAATGGAATTTAGCTTGGAACAGTGGTTATGAAGCCTGTGCAACACACATAACTGTTTAAAGACTAATTAAAAGTCAGAAAACTAATCCTAGGGGGGATAAAACAATATTCAAAACTTGTAAAGGCTCGAGTAGTGGAATCACCGATTCGAACTAAAAATAAAACAATAACAGAAGTAATTGAAAAATGTACCTCCTGTATATATATATCGGGCCAACCGATCTCCAAATATCAGAATGAATAACAGTTCTGACTGCAAATACGGAGAGACGTTTTATCATCGCCACAGTACACATGTATTGCTACTGTAATATATAAAATGAGTAAGAAAGGAGAAACTTGGAAATCGCCTAAACGATAAATGCAAAACATATTGCAGTCTCAGTTTGACTGTGACTTTAGAAGAAAAGCAACATGTTGAAAAGTTTTGTAATCTTGGATCATACTGGATTGGCGAATGATGTTAAGACATTGAACTGTATATACGTATATGCTCTGAATCAGGACATGGAGCGATGGAAATAATATGAAACAACAACAACTTTATATAGAGTGTTATGAAAAAAGTTTATGTTTACAATATTTTAAGGAAGTATTGTGTTAAAATATATACAAGGTAATAAAACAATCTACTAGTACCCATGTTCACATACAATAAATTAAGAAGTTGAAAAAAAATATAATTGTACCCATTTTCACATGTCTTCACAAAACTATTTCACAAATCTACTTCACATGTTTTCACAAATCTACTTGTAACTTGTTTCACATAACTGTCATAAATGTGAACAAATATACTTCTATCCATTTCCGCATTAATGAAATAAGTTTAGGTTTACAATCTGTTGAGGATGTATTGCAATAAAATAAACAAGGCGATAAGCAAATTCACTTGTACCCATTTTCACAAGTCACCATATGTGTGTGTGTGTGTGTGTGTGTGTGTGTGTGCGCGTACGTATGTATGTATGAATGTATGTACGCATGTATGTATGCATGCATGCATGCATGTATGACATGTATATATGTATGTATGTATGTATGTCTGTACGCATTAGTTCAAAAGGTGTTATGGTTTTTTGAAATGAAAAATAAAAATTGGCGGATAAAAAAGGTAGCCATTTTGAATTATTTATTGTCATAAATACCCATGTTGATGTCAGACTTGTAATGACTGATGTTTGAACATTTCGTAGAATAAGCCTTCAAAATGATATACTTGTTTAAAATTAATAATTTTCGGCGTTTTTTTGCAAAAAATTTACAGAGAAATTATCAACTTTATCATGTTCTCCAATTTAAAGTATATTCCAATAAATGGCAGCAAAACTAGTTTTGAACGGTCAAACCTTTGTTCATACCAATCGGTTTTCGAACACTATTTACAAACGTATTTACATCGATATAAAATAATGTCAAAACATATACAAACAACATATAATTGGAAAACATACAACAAATATGTCTTTAAATAGTAATATACTGTTAAACGCGACATCTATTTCCACCGCCATGTGCATGCCATCTTCGAGATGGTTAAAATTATGTACTATTGATTTTATGAAAATTGAGTTCTGTTCAACCCGGAGCTAGAGGGCATGATCGGTATCTAGCATATTTCACTACCGTTCATGAACAGTCTCAGTCAAACCGAGACTGCAATTCTTTGTATGTGTCATGTTCGGCCCTTTCCAAACGTCCATTATCATACTCCTATGCACACATGCTAAAGCAACGAAGTCAACAGTGTTTATTATCTGTGTAAATTTGTATTAAGAATCTTAAGAGCGACTGACTTTTCTCCGGACGGTATGACACATGATATGATACCCATCACAGCCACAGTATATGGCCATCGGTCCGACGAGGCCTATTTGCACACTTTATATGCAGAACGCCAAGCAAGGGAGCTACGTATTAGTATAAATATTGCATCCTAGTGAAGGGAAATTGTCAATCTTAGGAAAATAGTCTCCACCGAGCCTATTTTTATTTTATTATACAGAAAAAAAATGTATTGAAATATATAGACAGAAAATCCTCTTGTTTAATAAAAAAAATACAAAAAAAGTAATCAAATACAAAATGTTGATGTAAGCAGCTTAAAACAAAGCTAATATCTCTAAAACCTTTTTTGAACATAATATTTACATTTTATCAACATTTTACATATAAAAACAACAATATAAATAGTTAAATATAAATTAATTAAATAATATATTGTTTAATATAAAAAAAACACAACATAACACCCACACACTAATGCATACACGCACGCACGTACGCACGCACGCACGCACGCACGCACGCATACACGCACTCACTCACTCACTCACTCACTCACTCACTCACTCACTCACTCACTCACTCACTCACTCACTCACTCACTCACTCACTCACTCACTCACTCACTCACTCACTCACTCACTCACTCACTCACTCACTCACTCACTCACTCACTCACTCACTCACTCACTCACTCACTCACTCACTCACTCACTCACTCACTCACTCACTCACTCACTCACTCACTCACTCACTCACTCACTCACTCACTCACTCACTCACTCACTCACTCACCCACTCACTCACTCACTCACTCACACTCACTCACTCACTCACTCACTCATTCATTCATTCATTCATTCATTTATTCATTCATTCATTCATTCAATTCATTCATTCATTCATTCATTTATTCATTCAACTATATTTATTCGTGTTGCTCATGAAAAACCCCAATATCTATTTATATACTTCCTCTGGCGGCACAATCATTAAACAGTACTTTAATTTTTGATATCTCCGCATCACAATCAGGAAACAGCCTAAATTGTTTCACGGGCGTGTATGAACATTTTAGGTGGGGTTTTACAGTGAGGTTTAATAATACTTTTTTTTAAGTATTTGTTTGTGACTCAAGCGAGAATCGAACTAACGAACTCCAAATAATCAACTCAGCATGGCAGATCTTGTTTCCCTATTCACATAACTACATGTACAACACATTAACTACAGGAACTATTTTTTAAAAAAAAAAAGAAGTAAAAAAATAAAATGGTTAGCTTCAAAACGGTTATCCGTGCGTACTTACACGAGAACTTATTTACTAATCGAGCTGACAACTATGCTATACGCCGTCGTATCATATCACATTTGCCAACGAGTTTAATCATTATCACGTACGTGATGTTCTATATACAATAAGCATGCGACATTAAAGGCACACACGGCAATCTTGATGATGTATTTATCAAATTGAATCCCGGTTTATTTATCCCTTATCGTTTTGACTTTAAACCTGCTTGCATATAATTAAATAATTGTGTAAGTTTTCATTTCTTCGTCTTATACTACCATAGGTTTAAATATATTGTCGGTTCACTTTAATCAACAGGTAATAATATGCAAAAACAATTTGTTTTATACTATTCTTATAATTAATATTTATATTAATGATTGTACAATTGCAATTAAGGCAGACGGCGAAGACCGAAGCAACTTAAGACGACAATATATATAGCCAGATACGTAATAAATGTCTATTTTGGAGTTATGTGATTAATTGAATCTCACATTCGTGCGTATTTAATATCGAATTTATCAAACTCGTTGGATAAAAGTGGTGTGATGCTCGGTACAGCATTGCCTCATATAATGTTATGACATTGTAGTTAACAGCCAATGATATCAAATCGCAGCGCGATCCCCCCGTTCCACTTTCTTGGGTTGAGTCTTACACAAAGAGCAGTTACAGGCGCCGGTAGTGTCTGTGTTACAATTGTGGTTTTGTCGGTATTGCCGTCGAAGTTCTGAAAGATAAAAGTATACTAATCATCAATCAGGTAAAACTAATTAGTATATATAGTATGTTATGGGTTTCATCCCCTCAAAAGCAATATTATAAGAATCTTTCATGGGTATCCGGTGAAAATAGGGAATTCCGACCGGAGTTATGAGTGTTTTTATTGGAACCGAGACTCTGCCGATTAAAACAGTTATACCGAGGGTTGGAATTCCTTATCTAAACTTGTGTGCGTTGACGTCGCCAATAAGTAACGTTTTACATGTTGTTGTTTTCGCACAATGACGTCATTCGATCATCTGTTTACGTTATTGACGTCATTATTGACTCGCGTGACTCTTATCTTTACCCATAAAGTTAAACTTTTATCTTTACCCATAAAGATAAAACTTTCCATACCCCATGTAAAAGGCGGATACCCGTATCTGGCATGCAAGAAACATATTTCTTTAATGATTCTGCTATCTAGTTTTCATTTATGCTATCGGTTTTACATAATGTTAAAATACTTTTTATGGTAGTAAAATGAAATACATAGAGTTTAATAACCAGTGTTTTTGAGATACGGGAAATATCTCCCGAGGCAGAGAAATGAGTGCGGAGAACGAGTTCTTATTTCGGGGTCATTTCTCTATCGAAGGAGATATTTTCAGTTTCTCAAAAACACTGGTTATTAAACTACATATTACATATTTAAAATGATATTTTATTAATATTTCTAATGATTCACGCCGTTTTACACCAGTTTGCACGAGAACGCCAAGACGAGTTACGTCACACAAACCAAACAAGTGGAACCGGAACTCTTCGTTAATTTCCGTAATCGTTATTCCTAGTGGCGGAATCTGACGACGACGTCCGTAAAACAATCGGACGGAAAAGGCGAGTACTGGGAAATATCCCCCCTCTCCCCCACCCCCCCTCCCCATCGCCCACTGGGAGATATTTCCCAGTAGAGTTAACGAGTAGATATAGTTTTTCTATTCCCAGTAGTTCCTATACAAATCACAGACAAATATGTAATATACATCATTTCTTCTATACGTACAATTGATATCCCGCAAGTTTGCCATCTTCTTCTAATTCCCGTTCAAGTTCTAATTCCCGTTCTAACTTGAAAACATAATGTTATTTGTTCACACATATCTAGCTTACTTTGCATGGTAAAACTGTCACATCTTTTGGACACATTGAATGCAATTCCAATTGATTGCTCATAAATGCCAACGCTGGCAGTATGTATGAGGCGGCATACGTGACTATATTGTGTAACACAAATATATATGTTGTAATACAAATATATATGTTGTAATAAAAATGTATATATTGTTGCACAATACAACTGTCGTAACACAAATATATATATTGTAATACAAATTGATGTTTGTCTTTCATCTTGTCTTGTCGTACCCTTAATGGTTTGTTCTCCTGTTGCTCTGGCTTCTGCCAAGTCATTAAGTACTTACTTTGTGACTTTCTAGACTTTGTTTATATTATACATACTTGATCAATTATGTGTTTTACTTAATATATTGCCTAGTAATGCTGCCTTGTTTGTTAGAGATTATTACCTGACCGGGATAGATTATTTACACTGTCCCTTTTACTGGGATGACAATAGGGAAGTGTGAGGTTTGGTGCACCCTAGAACCTGGTTTACTTTTTGCCACTAACCGTTCCAAGACGGTAGCCTTATTGTCAACCCGTTTGTGATTTTGATGTCTTATTATTCATCTTTAAAATTGTTGTTTGTTTCTCCGTGTGTTTATGGTTGACTGTCGTCCTTGAATGTTATTTGTCCTGTTTGATGTTATATCTACATGTAAATGTATGTTGCAAAACGAATATTTATATGTTATAACATAAACCTGCTGGTACGATTTGAATATGTATGTACGATCTACATATGTACGTACAATTTAAATATTGTATATACGGCAACCAATATCTATGTACCAGTTACATACATACTGACCACCCCTCGTGTGCGATACAAAAACATATGACTTTTTGTATGCACTATTTATAAATACGTTACTACAAAGTGGGTGTTACCAAATTTCAAATTTAACAAATGACATTTATTGATCCAAGTTTTAGAAACTGATGCACAATATAGGCACCTGGTATTAGTAGTAGAACATAGTATGAGCTTAAGACTAGTTGGGTTTGGCTTTAGTGGGCTGTTCGCAAGCTGGGTGTGGCCGTATTGGGAATAAGGCTAGTTGAGTCCGGGGAATAGGGGCAAGTGGTAGCCGTGACACCCGTCCACGGTTGAGAAACTAAGTCACAAGTGGGACCTTGCGTGGAGATGGGAATTACACAGTCAATGTATAAACATTCATAGAATGCAATATTCAACTCAGATGTTTACCTGATCAATAAACTTTGTCATCTTCAAGAATGAACAAATACACATATATTGATATTCAAGACCAATTTCTGAACTTCCGTTACATTTATTACTATATGTACACTTAATGTTATGCTGTTACCTATGAAACATATCATATCGTCAACAATATAATAAATACAGTCAACATTCATATACACTATGTAGTCTTCTTTTATTTTCACAGTAGCTGCCGGGACTACTTGTTTTAAAAGACAAAGTTTCCATAAAACTTGTTTGTAAACTTATAAAATTAAAAGAAAATATGTTGTATTGTCGTGAATAACATTTTATTTCATCAGATCACTGACAATAGTAACTGGTCGTGTTGTCACAATCAAATTAGGTGCAACATAGTCCTGTAAGAATACCTGTTGGTCAAAGTGTATCGACACCTTACAGGTTATTTACATTCTTAGGTTTAAACAGATTTTATTACAATTTTTTTTACAAAGTAACCAAATGGGTCGGGTCACAAGTTCTTACACCATTAGTTACGGCCCTTCCCAATGTATTTACATCATTAACGGAGTTCTGGTTTTGTTCTTTCAAACCCAAACCATAAAATCATTATATGTTTACACTCTTTCTTTCTGTTTTGTCAAGATAAAAAATACAGACAAAGTAATAAGCTATATTGTGACTGTAGCTTGTTCCAACTTAACAATGCATTGAAATGCCGGATATTGTGTAATAACGTCATGATGCCGTATTAGGGATGACGTAACGTCGTTAATGTGACTGAAAATTAGAAATAAATAGTGTAATTATACAATGTTTACAACATGATAATTAGTATATTGTCATCTTTGTAATAGTAAACTACATTTGTACATTAGAAATGCATTACCATTGCTGTACCATTGCAAGTGACAAAGTCTTGGAAATCGATGCAATCTGCGCTGTAGCTGACCCTAAACTCTGTGACCCAGTGTGTCACGGAATCTTGTCGTCCCTGTATCGCTATCCCTTTTACAGTCTTGAGGTTATGGAAACGTGCCTGAAAGAAAAGTCAGCAGATGTCCATCAACATTTAGTGAATAGGTAAATCAGCGGTCTGAATATGCAAGTATATTACACAGAGACACAATCGCGATTAGAACTAACACATTGGTTTATGTTTTTGTACTTGAAAATAGTACACAGACATGTTAAATCAGGGCGTTTGTTACTGCTATTTTTTCTGACACTTTATGCGGAGTTTAACTATTACGTAAACAGGTATTATCAGTGAAACATAAATAAAAATATTTACGTTTGGACATCGGTTGAGGAAAAACTATTTCAGGTGAGAAGTTTGTTTTTGATTGGACATTTCCAATGAAAATTCTACTCCATTAACCATATTTATTTTTATTTAAATTTCAGAATTTCTATACAAAATTGATTTAAATATAGTGCATACATACTAATTATGACATGCTGAAAAGAAATATAAAATGATCGTACAGGGAAAGTAGCATTCAAGGAGGACAGTCAACCACAAAACACAGAAACAAACACGCAAACAGACAAACAAGAAGGCAAAAGCAATAATAAATGCAAACGACATCACAAACACAAAAGGGTTGACAATATGGCTGAAAGTATTACAAAACGTTAAAGCTGACAGAAAACTCTGTACTTTTTTTCTTGCAATTTTCTCCTGTCCCAGCTTGGACAAAAACATAACAGAAAGTGTTCAGTATTGTCAAAAGCGTTTATGTAAATGCATAAAAACCCTTTGGCAGAAACATGCGCATCAACATTCTACCAATGTTTGTTCGGTTTACTTGTGTGCGCACGTTTCTTCTAATTTGATTTAAACAATAATATAACGTATTGTCACTTCTTTAATTGTCAGTAAATCGGTCAATCGTTCCGTTTGTGTTATCATGTTTAAGTTGCAGGAAACGGCCTATACTCAACGGTTCACACACGTTTGTTACACATACAGATATCAACTCCTAGTTACATAATATAGAGGTCAGGAATAAGGATACACTCTGAAGCATATTTTCTATGATAAAAGCGACATGACTTGACAAATATCTGGGGAGAACACGCCTATTTATGTGTCGATGTGCTGTTAAACATTTTATTTGAACAAAACTGGTAGAGGATCCATAAGCTGATAATAAATAAAAAACGATTAAACCTTTATCTCTTGTAGTTTCAGAGACGATTTTTGAAACATTATTACACCAGTTTAATATAGATAAAACGTGACAGTGTAAATAAAGAAATTGCTTATAACAGTGAGCTCAATGCTCATCTGCATTGTTACCATACTTGGATAACACGATAATGTCAACTTGTAACAGTGAGCTCAATGCTCATCTGTATTGTTACCACACTGGGATAACACGACCGTGTCAACTTGTAACAGTGAGCTCAGTGCTCATCTGTATTGTTACCACACTTGGATAACACGACCGTGTCAACTTGTAACAGTGAGCTCAATGCTCATCTGCATTGTTACCACACTTTGATAACACGACCGTGTGAACTTGTAACAGTGAGCTCAATGATCATCTGTATTGTTACCACACTGAGATAACATGACCATGTCAACTTGTAACAGTGAGCTCAATGCTCATTTGTATTGTTACCACACTGAGATAACACGACCGTGTCAACTTGTAACAGTGAGCTCAATGCTCATCTGTATTGTTACCACACTGAGATAACACGACCGTGCCAACTTGTAACAGTGTGCTCAATGATCATATGTATTGTTACCACACTGAGATAACACGACCGTGTCAACTTGTAACAGTGAGCTCAATGATCATATGTATTGTTACCACACTGAGATAACTCGACCGTGTCAACTTGTACCAGTGTGCTCAATGCTCATCTGTATTGTTACCACACTGGAATAACACGACCATGTCAACTTGTAACAGTGAGCTCATTGCTCATCTGTATTGTTACCACACTGAGATAACACGACCATGTCAACTTGTAACAGTGTGCTCAGTGATCATCTGTATTGTTACCACACTGAGATAACACGACCATGTCGACTTGTAACAGTGAGCTCAATGCTCATCTGTATTGTTACCACACTGAGATAACACGACCATGTCGACTTGTAACAGTGAGCTCAATGCTCATCTGTATTGTTACCACACTGGGACAACACGACCGTGTCAACTTGTAACAGTGAGCTCAATGCTCATCTGTATTGTTACCACACTGAGATAAGACGACCATGTCAACTTGTAACAGTGAGCTCATTGCTCATCTGTATTATTACCATACTGGGATAACACGACCGTGTCAACTTGTAACAGTGAGCTCTATGATCATCTGTATTGTTACTACACTGGGATAACACGACCGTGTCAACTTGTAACAGTGAGCTCAATGCTCATCTGTATTGTTACCACACTGGGATAACATATTTACTATTTACCTACCTTTTATTTGCTAAATATAATGATTTTCATTCCAAAATAAAAGATAAGTGTGATCGATTGCGGGAGGTGCTGAATATTAAATAACAACACCTCACTGCATAGCCTACGTTTTACTTGGTACATCCGAACCCTGCAAACAGACATGCGCAGACGACAACTTTTAAACATAAGCCGCCATGTTGTTTTATTTTTTACATCCTAAACAAGGGGGTCAAAATGAATTTTAGGCTATGTGAAGCATAACGGACAATTTTAGGCTATGTGAAGCATAACGGACGGCTATGGCAAGACTGTAAACAGGTCCAGGAACTTTTATTTTCATTTTATCTGACCATATCTGGTATGAAAACATATAGCAAGTAACAAAAAAAACTATCGATTATTTAAAATATTTGAAGTCCAGGCCCCCTGAAACGCACAGTATATCACCGTATATCACCGTATATTACCCTATACACAGTATATCACCGTATGTCACGGTATATCAACGTATGTCACCGTATGTTACCATATATCTCCGTATATCACCGTATATCACCGTATGTCTGCTATATTCTGCTTATGCGATAAGTTGTAGTACATACAGCATGCAGAGTGTCTAATTGCCCATTTCACCGGTACTTCGGAAATCTCCGTACACTCTTCGGAATTTCAGTCACGTGGAAATTCACATGACTTCAAGAACTAATCAGATGCTGGTAGTCACAGAAGTATCAACACTCACAAATTAACCAGTTTCAGTGTTTATATAATGAGTTAATGAATGCGTATTGTTTCGCTAAAACACCGCAATCATTAGTGATATTCTATACAGAAACCATCTTGACTAATTCCTTGGAAACTAGATCGGATTTCAAGGCTACAGGAACACGTGTTGAATTGTTTACATTGGAGCATGTGCGCGTAAGTTGGAACCGGTGTTACGATAAAAATATTCATTGTTTTCTGACAATCTCGATTTTGAAGAATTGTAGCAACAAACACGCTTTAATTTTTGTTTTGCTACACTACCAAACACATTAATAACATAAATATGTGATGCGTTCAAGTTATGGTCTGACATTTAATAACATTTTTGTATTGTTTTTAATTTACATTGGACACCGTTACAATGAATTTTTAATGTGCCTACCAGCGTTTGATTGGTCGACCTATTTGGCTACTCGGAGAAAGTTCGTTATTATCCGTGATCGTTCGGCAAATGTCGGGGTGAAATGGGCTATACGTGTCTGATTATTCTGCAGCAGCGAGTACATTTATGATATACTAGTACCCATGATTAAAACAGATTCATGCCTGATCATTAAAATTATTGATTTAATAAACGCTTGTCACACGACATGTGTTGGCTCAACGCCGTGGAGCGCTCAAATTGTGCACACAAATAGGAAATAGAAACCGGAGTCAAATAAGCTGGCACAAAAATTAAATATATTTCATTTGATATACGTGTTTTTTCAGCCCCAGTGAAGATTGGTGGTCTTTAATATGATTCATTTCAAAATTATATAAGCAGGACATTTTTATATTCTTTGTAAAAATAAATCATGGAAGAAATCACAAGAAAATAATAATAGAACCAATGAAACGGTCAAAAAAGCAACATGGGATTTTGTATTTAATTTACCAAATAAACAGAACAACAAAACGAGTGAAAAATGAAGTATACTTCAATCCACTGATCTAAGTTCATTTTCTTGGTCGCCCATGCCGTCTTTTGCCATTTGGTTGCCGTGTTTGTCAGCCTCGCCATGTGTGGCTTGTTAGTTCCTGGTCCATTATAATAATGTGATGTTGCTTTAAGGAAATTGTCTGGAACTCCGTTTGGCCCCGATACCAGATATAGGTCTTCAGTACACACAACTGAAACAGCAAAATATTATCCTTCATTTACACAATTATTTTTGTCTATGACATATATGACGCCAATTGGTCAAAAGTTGTTGTGTGCAGACGAATACGAATCAACGAGGTCCGAAAAACGATAAAAAACAAAAGCAGCGACCATAAAATATGCACGCGCTCTTAATAAGGTGCGTATGAAAATTAAAAAATAAATAAACAAATCAGTGAACTAGAACAAACAAAATCACTCAGACAATGAAAAAATACGAATTCATTGCAAAAATTCCAAACCTAAAATCATGTCAGTTTGTAAAACCTAAATTAATCCCAAAACATTACAATTCGGGATAATATTTATAAAAATAGATACAAAAATCGATCAGGAAAACTAGCATTCAAGGACGACAGTCAACCACAAACAAACACAGAAACAAAGATCAACTTTAAAGATGAATAAAAATACCACATCCTATAGCAGGCCTGAGACGCCATATGAGCCCGAGAGCTTTAGCTCTAGGGCTGATTTGAGTCCAGGGCATGAGATAGGGTGTAATATGAAAATGCACATTTTTTATTCTATTTGTCATAAACTTTAGCGTTGTTGAAATGTCAACGTCAGCTAACTCACTACGCTGTTTTGAAGGGGAAAACAAATAATGTTATTAACAGATCTAGTCCATTCTGATGTGTTCATGTCTGTCGCGCAACTGGTATACAACCCATTTATTTTTTCCCGAAACTTGATTTAAAATGAATGCCATTGAATTTGAAATTACATAATCCAAAAACTGAATGTTCATAAGTGGATATTTCATCCACGGATAATAATTGTATAATCAATAATCTGGATCGAAAACAGGAAGGCAGCAACAAATGAAACGCAGACGACAAAACATACGCGTAACAAATCGTGTACAATCGTAATCGGTAATTTCCGTATCACTTCGGTAAAATAATAGAAATGAACATTAAGTTAGTTCCGTGATATGAGTTTGGTTACCCTTTATTTCACCCGTGTGATAAAGCTATATTGTCCAGCAACGAAATCCTGATGGATATGACTAGCTATGTCTACGTCGTATTGTATATTTAAAAACAACATATTTAAAGGACAGTATGTGATATTAATAGAAATAAATATATTTTTTCAAAATAAATACCGTGAAATTCGAAAACAGCTCATTATTTTGGTTAATATGTAACCCCTGAAGTATCGAAGGAAAACATACACTGATCCACAAAATTAAGTATTTTTACATAATTTAGTTCATCATCAAATTGAAGAGTTTAAACATTTATTTAACCTAAAGACAGCTGCCATCGATGAATATTAGTTATTGTAAGAGTGCATAATTATATAGACGTATTATTCCAGAGAAATCCCGAGATCTTTTGCAAAACAAAAGTTGAACTATTTATTGAAATGACAAAACTGTGTTGCTGTACACTTTCTAATCACAGTACAAATTGTAACACGAAATTCATAAATGTTGCAGTTCCGATAGAAAATTGGGGCCATTTTCATTTCTGTATAGAGATTGCAAACTTGTATATCCTACGTTTGCTCACCGGCTTCTAGGCTATTGTTTTTTTGTATTATATTTACACGAGCATATTTGTGTTTTACTTATATTGCCTATTGATGCTGCCTTGTTGGATAGAGATTAGATCATGGCGGGGATTTCTTTATTTACACTGTCCTGTTTTAATGGGATGACAGTAGGGTAAGTGTGAGGTTTGGTGCACCCTAGAACCGGTTTAAACCCCCAGTAGCCTATTTTGCCACTGACCGTTCCAAGGCGGTAGCCCTATTGTCAACCCTTTTTGTGTTTGTGATGTCGTTTGCATTTTTTATTAATTTTGCCTTTTCGTTTGTCTATTTGCGTGTTTGTTTTTGTGTTTTATGGTTGACTGTCGTCCTTGAATGCTGCGTTCCCTGTCCGATATTTCTATCCTTCTTTAGGCCAAACGCGTATTCTGTGAGTAATGAAACTTTGAATGGATATTATTTGATGTGTTATTTGTTGTTTGAGTCTTTTTTCCGAAGGAAAATGTCTAAAGTAGCAATTTACCATTCGATTAACAGCAGCATATTATAATAACAGTATATATTTATTTCGTATTTATAGCTTATGAGAAGCAACAAGTGACGTCAAAAGTGCAACAGTTGCATCAACAATTGACGTTGTACGTTTATTTACAACTTTACTTCATGCAAACGTCGATGTTTTGTGCGTGAAAAAAACGCGAATAAATTTGGCTAGTCGCTAGTGGGCGCTTTAGTCGGCCTAATCTTACAAGTGAGGAAGAGTTGATTCTTACGGATGGAGGGAGATCGTTGCGTATAGTTTTGGGTCGAAATACTGAATAATAGAAACATTCACCGCGAAAGAACGAACATAGTAATGAAACGTGCAACGGAATTAAGTTTCGTTCTGTCGAGATGAATGTTTCAAAATTTCGTTCTTTCGACCTCGAAACTACGCAACTGTATGTTTCGTTTTATCGGCTTAGGTATGAAACGCAGAACTAGTAATGCTGACCAGCAGACTGCGTACTGTCTTGCGGACTGCAATCAGAGGGATATAAAACCTATTTTTATTTTTTTTAGGTACATGATAGTGGTGATTATCAGTTAAGGGAGATTATCGTTTAAGAGGATTATCGGTTAAGGGAGATTATCGGTTAAGGGGGATATCGTTTAATTACAGTTAAATCACATGACACAAGTTGCATATATACTCGTTTTCTATTCATTATTTATTGATATAATAGTAGACTACAGATCACATTTAGTTTCTCTGAAAGTAAATCATTTAGCTTTTATCATGAGCAATTCATACTTCACTTGGTCAAGTCTTAGAATACAGTTTATTCTAATTCTGAAAATTTAATTTATAAATAAATGAGTGCAATTTTAAAAATGTGATTCATTACATCATGTTAACTGTTATTTTAATGATAGATGACGAGACAGCTATCAAAATATTTGGTTTAAACATATCTGATTTCAGCATGTTTACAACATATGTGTATTACGATACATAGTTAAGAAGACTGGAACGGAAAAACAGAAATTAATAAATATTCGGGACCTGACATTATCATTTGTACACAGTTATTATTCATGTTATCATCATCATTAGAGACGTAAACTGATTAAACTAAGTATTAGATAGAGTATGGTCTCATCGAGTTGGTTGATTTAAACATCGAGATGGACGTCGCCGACCACCCAATGAGATGAGACCATATATATTTGTTTCGTAGCGTGTCCATTTCAGCTGTCTGCCATAATCTTACTTCCAATAGCTGGTAGTTAGAGTACACCATTTATTCTGACAGATTATTTTCAAATAAACGATTGAAACCTGTGCAAATACAAACGGATGCTACAGTGTGACGATGCTACAGTATACTAATGTTTGAACATTCTTCACGTTCGCATAACTAATATACCTGAGATTAATACAGTTCTGTCGACAAGTATTACATGAAGTGGAACTTTTGTGTCTTGTGCATCTTTGTGTTACTTATATTGCCTATTAATGCTGCTTTGTTCGTTAGAGAATATTTCATGGCGGGGATTTTTTTATTTACACTGTCCCGTTTTATTGGTTTGAAGTAGGGTAAGTTTGAGGTTTGGTGCAACCTAGAACCTGGGGCCTTTTTTGCCACTGACCGTTCCAAGGCGGTAGATCTATTGTCAACCCTTTTGTGTTTGTGATGTCTTATTTGGCCTTTTATTCATCTTTAAATTTGTTCTTTGTTTATGTGTGTGTTTGTGGTTGACTGTCGTCCTTGAATGCTGCTTTTCCTGTCGGATTTTTATATCTATATTTTCGTAAACTTCTTATGTTATCTCTAAAATGAACCCAGAACAACAAACAGCGCAGTTCATTACATATGCTTTTGGATGCGATGAGTTTTAATAATTCATAAGTTTTAATAATTGTGGAACCACACTGCTTAATCTTTACGACAATTTTTAACAACCCATTCAACAGTTCATTGCACATGCTATTGGATGCGATAAGTTTAATAATTGATAAGCCTATATGCCTAATCCTTAACATAGATATTAACAAAAAAGAGTATGATAATGGACCTTTGGAAACGGCCGAGCACGACACATACGAAATATTGCAGTCTCGGTTTGATTGAGACTGTTCATGAGCGGTAGTGAAATATGCTAGCTACCGCTCACGCCCTCTAGCCCCGGGTTGAGCAGAACTCAATATTCATAAAATCAATAGTACACACTTTTAACCATCCCGAAGATGGCATGCACCCGGTTTCGGTGGAATTCATTCAGTTGATCAGCTAATCATATCCGCAGTACTAGTACATTTCTACATCATTGTACCATAGTTAGTATGCATCCAGAGGAATTTGGATGCGATGAGTTTTAATAATTGATAAGTTTTAATAATGTTGGCGTCACACTGCCTAATCTTTACGATATATATATATATTAACAACCTATTCAACAGTTACACATGCGGTTAGGTGCAATAAGTTTTAATAATTGATAAGCCTATTTATTTTATGTTTAGCACTGAAATAGTGGATTTTAGCAAGAAAATAAAAGTGGTATATCATACGTGTGATACTTTTTTTTCAATATCAAGAACATTTTTTTATTTTTTTTAGAAAATAACTGTTTGATATACATCATTCGACTGTAAATGGTCTAAGAAAATGAGCTATAGTTTTTAAAACGTTTCAAGTGTTTCAGAATTGTTGTCATTTACGGTGATAAATGTCAGTTGGTCATTTTTTTAAAAACTTTTTTTTTCAAAATTGTGCTATAAAAGTTAATCATGGGATTGGAAATAACTTATCTAAGACAATGAGTCGTAGATTATTTAAATCGGTTAAGAAGTTTAGAAATTATGGGGAATTAAATAAAAGCAATGTTATCATACTAAGCCAATGACGTCGTCAATTTTTATTACTTTTGTCTGCATACTGCAGTACATAAATAAAAAGAAAATGTGTTGTTTTGTCATACATAACAGATTTTATTTCAAACTTCAATATTTTCACCCATGCTTCGCAGTCGTGAAAATATAAAGTTTTCACACTTCTCGATGAAATAAAATCTGTCATTCACTCCAAAATAACAAATAACATCTATATGCCTAATCATTACCATATATATTAACAACACCGGCTGATCTGTTTCGGTTGATCAGTTAATCCTATACGCAGTGCCAGTGCATTTCTAAATCATTGTACCATAGTTCTTATGATTTTCCTTTGTTCCTGCTTATGATATAATTTTCATGAACCTGAAGACCCGTGCAATAAATGCTGGTATATTGGCGATTGCAGCTATGCTGTAACTGATATATTTAGAAGTTATAGCACGGTGAACAAAATGACATTTTGTAAAAGCCATCAAAGATAGGATAGGTATAGAATAGAGCATGAGTTTTGCACGTGTACGGGAAGATAATGCACGAGCGTTAGCGAGTGCATTATCGTCCGTACACGTGCACAACTTATGCTCTATTGTATTTATACCACAATAACTAACATATATTGTTTATATCCTCGGGTATTACACGATGCATAGTGTGTATTTAGGCTATTGTGGTATAAAAAACATATATAGCATCTTGTTCTCGTATATACGATTTATACTGGACTTTCTGCACTACGATCTTCGAGAAGTAGTATCAATTGAATATGATCGAGAACAAAAAATGCTGTGAATATTACGTATGTTCTATCATCAAAGATAATGTATAATGGAGTGTCTACAATAGAATTTGAAGCAACTCTGCAGTTCTGCAGGTAAGAATACAACCACTGCAATCTCACAAACACGTCCATGCAGCGAGATAGGACTCATGACACCGCGTATGGAAACGTGGCTCCATTGCAAATGGAGTGTCTACTATAGAATTTGCAGCAACTCTGCAGTTCTGCGGATAAAAAGGTTCTAGGCCCATGGAGGATGAACCTGGCAAGTTCATTCCTGTTATACGCCATATAACCTTTCATGTGTTGGTGCGCCTTAAAACCCCAATTCAATTCAAAATCTTCCTCTAAGATGTGTCTTGCACGCCATTTGCAATTCCTTTGATACATATTGCTTTAATAATTGATACAATTAAACACGAAATTAAGGATTACATTCGATATTTCACTCTTTACACTACATCAAAAAAATAATTTATAGTTATTAGTTAAATGTTATTAACAATTTTCAATATGCAATATTCAATTAAGGCAAATTAATTAAATGTAGTATTTACATTCCTCAACTTATATAGTAAATATATAGTAAATATATTTTCAGGTGTTATTCATTATTTTGTATTTATCAACTTTATTTCTTAATTCATTTGCTAAAAATACATACTTAGCTAAACGTTTTAACAAACCCGATTGATCAGATTTCATAAGTGAAATTAATTTTTGTTTTGTTGGAAAGGAGCAGTAATATTTAGGCAAACATTCTTTACGTAAGTTTCTATATTTTGGACAGTGGCATGGCAATGTGGTATTAATGATCTACAAATCCAACATGCGTCAACATGCGTCAACATGGTCAACGATGTTCATTTAAAAAGGCTTTCGTTGGTATTTGTAGTTTAGTTAAGTTAATGACCGACATATATGGCGTCCGGATTAAACTATGGTGTCAGCATAAGGTGTCGTTTTCAAAACGTTTTGACCATAACGTGTTTATAACATTGTAAAGGCAGGTAATTCATAACAAACGTTAATTAAATTAATTAGTATAATAATTTTTTAGAAATGATATTATTTGGAATGATTGAAACAGTAATATGTGTTTCAAACTTGTTTTAATGATTGTTTACATGAGGAAAATTAAAAATATGCAGACCATAACAAGATCCAGTTAAAGAGAGCAAATTCGGCTATAAGAATCACGACGTAGGCCTTTATATTGTCTGTCCGCTTAAGGTTGGTTTCTTTCAGCGCATGTGTCCAAAAAATGATGCAATTCATATTATCATTTCTCTCTTACGCAATTAAGCTACAATGAGAGCATTGGCAAAGTCAACCGGAAAAGACCGAGTCTTTCTCGTTTCTTGCGCTTAAATATTTGTTTTGTTTGTTTGTATGGTGTTTTTTGTCATTTTCAACACATGTAGCATTATATATGACGGTCGACTTTTTGTGGTGAAGGCAGACCACCCAATTTTCCTGGGTATAAACAGTACTGTATACCTCCCGCCATCCGTGTCGATTATTACGGTTGGCGGCCGCCATCCGTGTCGATTCTTACCGTTGGCGGCCGCCATTCGTGTCGATTATTACGGATGGCGGCGGCCGCCATCCGTGTCGATTCTTACGGTTGGCGGGAGGTTAATGAACGTTAGGGAACAGTGCTTGCTACCGTTCACGCCCTCTAGCCCTGGGTTGAGCAGATACCAATATTTAAAATGTCAATAGTACATAAATGTGAGCCTCCCGAAGATGGTAGGCATATGACGGTGAACATTGAATCTTCGCTGCGGTTTTTGCACAACATTCCATGGCCAGCGGCGTATGGTATCGTCCCAGTTTCTAACATAACGCGTTGCCCTAACCGAGAAAAACAATGGGTGAAATAAACAAAATGGAATTTAGCTCGGAGCACAGGTTATGAAGCCTGCGTATCACACAGGTAACACTCAAGAGATTAAATTAAAAAGCAGGCAACATATCCTAAGGGTGATAGTCAGAACCTTTAGAGGCTAGAGTAGTGGAACCCATTCGAAATTCAACCAAAAAACCAAACGTTTTTGCGAATGTACCACCGATATCTGTATATATCGGGCTCAGCGATCTCCACAGATCGGAATGACTAGCTAACGGGACGCTAAAACAAATGGGACGCTACGATTTTTTTTTAAATAAATCCAAATTAGTGCTTGTCTCTTAAAATCACTTTTGTGTGACATGTTTGAGAACCCTATTCACTTGTAAAGAGATGAATCCTGCATATTACTCTTTGCTTTCTTTAGTCACAATTTAGCACACTAGAACATGTATATTTAATTTTCAAAACAGTAAAGATAATATTTTATTTCATTAAATTGTCTTTTAGAGCAAAACATTCTCACCTTTTTTTCCATACACAGTTTTAAAACACAACCGCATCAACCTAGTTTCCGCTCTCTTATAGAATCCCATACATAACTCATTTCAGAAACAACCTCTCTGTTAAATATCACTTTCCATTTTAACAGTTTGCTGACTTTTATAAACCATTTCTATCCATTTCGTGTTTTTCCTATAAAGGGGACCCATTTTATAAGATGACATATTTAATATTATTATACCTCAGATAAGACGCCCATGCTAAATCCCCATAGACAACGATGTGTAATTTCTTACTATCTCACGCGAGGGTTATAGTACAGGGTGATAGTAATAAATACTGATAAAGGTGATCCCTTGAGAGCAACAAACACAATTAAGAGAATAAAGCAGCATACTTGGTTTTATTGCGTCTGTTCATGAGAAGTAATGAAAGAAGCAACACTTCTCACGCCCCCTAGCACCGGCTTCAGCGGTATTCTACTTCAAAGCCACATATATTGGGCTCGCTGGTCCTAAAGGACCAGTAAAAAAATAACACTACTGATTCGTAGCACGGGAGTGATAGTACAATAATTATCACATGCGCAGCTTTGATGCGCGCTGTTTCGGTGACGTCATCGGCTCAGTATGGTGAAAGTGCTATGTTTAACTCATCATAACTTTAAAAGTACTTGCCCGATTACAATAAACTATCACTCATTTTCTTAGTTACGTCATTTCCGATTCAACGATATAACATTCATACAATGTAGCAACGTTTAGATTTTTTTGATTTTTTTTAAAAAAGGAATCTGGCAAACAGAAATCGGTACTGTAAATGAATCTTGTTTTTACCCGAATGGATTTCGATATAATAAAATAAATATCACATTCATGAATGTGATATTTATATACTGACAATCTTATTTTACTGTTAAATGCCTATAATGGGGTTGTTTTTGCTTCGTCCCCTGCTTCTTTACAGTCGTTACTAAATGACATTCGAGTATATTGTAAGACCTGGGACCTAAAGATAAATACAGAAAAATAAAAAATAATGATATTTGAAAGAGGTCGTCACTATTAATATAATGTCTTCCTTCATAATAGCATAATAGAAGTTGTTACCAATTTTAAGTATCTGAGCATTTTTTCCTAAAAAATGGAAATTGGTTAAAAACGCAAATGAATTGGTTGGCACAACATGCTTCATTCGCATTGCATAATTTAGTTTCCATATTCTATCAAATAAACTTACCAAAATCACAAAAATGTAGACTTTTCGACACATTAGTTGCCTCTGTATTAAACTATAGCTCAGAAGTTTTGGGGATACCCGAGGCTAAAGATATTGAAATTATCCGTACGAAATGTTGTAGAAGAATTTTAGGGTCAAGAAGTCTACCAATCTCACAGGTTTATACAGTGAATTAGGTCAAGTACCACTCATTATAAAGAGAAAACCTAATAAGTTCAGATATTGGTTTAAAATATTACATCTTATTGAAAATATATTGGCCAAAAGAATATATATAATGTTGAAAAACGATGTTGATAATCATAATAATTATAACGGTTCCAATTGGGTATATCAAATTAAAGATATCCTTGACAACCTTGGAATTTCTGATGTTTGGTTACATCAATCTGAAGCAGATATTCCATTTGAATTAATAAAACAACGCTTGATTGACTCATATCACCAAAGTTGGTACTCAGATATCAACAGGTTAGAATCATACTGCCGCTATAAACATAGTTTTGATATGGAAAAATAATTGAACATATTAGATGATATTAAATTGCGAATAGCACTAGGTAGATTTAGACACTCCTCTCACAATTTAGCCATTGAAAATGGTAGATATCTTAATATCTCGCGAGAAAATAGGAAATATATACATTGCACCCAAAATATAGTAGAAAACGAATATCATGTTTTGCTTGTATGTCCAATATATAGACACTTCAAACAGAAATAAGTTAAACATTACTTTTGAAAATGGCCCACTAGTAACAAATATGATGCGTTAATGTCTAATAACTCGAACAGAACAACTATAAATTGATCAAAATATGTTTATTATGCATCTAAACTTCGAAATGAAATGCAAATTTAAAATTCTTTAACACATTTCAACCTTTTTTTCCATAAAGCTATTGCGATTCTCTGTAAACTTCAATGTAGATTTTGTATGCCATGTTGTTGTTGTTGTTTTCTTATTTTTTCGCATTTTTTGATGTTCTCACTGTACTGTGTGTTGGCTATAAATGATGTACTGAATGTCTAATGCGGAATAAAATTATTATATAGTTATTATATATTTTCCTATCAAATTATATCTCTAACAAATCAATTGAAAATTAGAGAAAAAAAATGGTCCTATAGAAATCAAACCAGGCACGCGAAATGGCACCACCGATCCGCAATGTACCACAAACAAATAAAAAAAGAATTATACAATGAAAAGGACAATACAACACAAACAGTGGTGAAGACAGGGTTACCGATTTGGAACGATCAGTAGGCAATATGACCCACTGGTTAGCTTAAATTGGTTTCAAGTATAGATTAAGAAATGTCCCCATATACATCATTCGGATAAATTAAATTAAAACTGATGATTAGTACTCATTATTTCAAGTTTGTACCATAATTACGGCAGAGAAGTTTTTTTCTTGAAAATATTTGACTCTACACAACGGAGGCACACGTCTTTCGGCATCTTTTTCTAAAACTGGAGGTAGAATGTTACCGCTGTTGGTGAAAATAGAACAACAAGTAGCCATTGCCCATCGAACATAATGCCAAACGTGTTTACAAGATTAGTTGCATTGGACAAACACTTAACACGACTACAGTGTCATCGAATAATTCTACAGGTATTATACCGAGAAAGAACGAAAACACGAAATGTCGAAAACAATATTTACGTGGTTTCTGGATCGATAGAATATACAGTTGCGTGATTTCATGGACGAAATTAACAAATCTTCCAAACTTTAAGAGCGAAAGAACAAGCATATACCAAAACATTATGTTTATTCCTTCGAATCCGAAACCGTGCAACTGTATAATGTATTCGAATTATTGTGACGCTTTTTCATTAACCCTGATAGAACGAAAGGAAACAGGTGGCGGTAACAGCCACAACACATACCTCTTTGGAGTGCGATCTTTCCATCATCAGGGTCAGTCTGAATTTCGGATTGACTATTACTTAGACCGCATTCTCCGGTCAATCTGTTGTAATTTGCTCCAACACAACGGTAAGGTATAACTTGTAAGTGGCAAGCGCGAGCACATCTGATATCAGACAGACCTTCATGTATCACACATTCGTTAGTAAATTGTTTCCCGCTAATTTGTATAAAGTAATCTTCCCGTAAAACAGCTAGAGCGTAGAATAAATATGAACACCCCAACAACTGAAAACACGTTAATAAAGGCACGTCAAAACGCATGGTTGATATTGTCCTATTTTGTTATAGAAGTATGTAGAATCAAACATTAACAAATTTAATTTATAAATCTCGCAGCCCTACCATCGGCCGCCGCAAGGCATAATGTCCTAGTACATAAATGTGTAACACTACCGTAACGGCTGATTGAACTCATTTTACATGTTTAATGAGTTCTAAGCCAATAAAATAAACGCTGGGATAACTGTATATTTGAGATAATATGAATAGTATTATAATATTTACGATAATAACCACCAATCAGATGTTCGCTCTATACAAGTGTCACCAGAGGACGCTTTTCATAATTGTCTTAAGTTCAAATGTCACGAATTAACGTATCTGATCAAATGTCACATATTAATATGAGTGGTATATAGGCAAAAATATCTGTATCAAAATGTACGAGTATTACGATAACACGACGCAAATTAATATTTTGATAATTATAGTGTTCATTTTTAAGTGACTGTAACTCTTGTAGACCAAAAAACATTTGAACTATCTTAATTTATGGAAAGTACAATCAAATACAGTTATTACAAAAAGATACATGTACTCAGTGATTTGCCAGAAGAGATGGCAACAATAGTATTAACCATTAAGGGCACGACAAGACAATATTGGAAACAAACATCAAACGCTACCGTCCATTCAGGATTTAGGTAGACGTCACCATAGGATTCACAATCGCACAATAAAAGAGTAAATAGGTCAACCACTGAGTATGCAGCGTCTTGCAAAATGATAGGGCCACAACATCTTTTCATAAACTGTTTAACAATAAATACGGAAAAGTTTCACAACATTTCTTATGAAAGTGATCATGACCAAGGATCTTAGGAAGTTTGTAAATCACGTCACCATAGGCGTAAAGTTGTGATAGTCCTTGTCGCAGAAGAGTCAAATTAAAACAGAGTTTATTTAAATCAAATTCATTGACTACACCAAAATAAATGTATATACACATAAGATACAGATGAGATACACATAATTAAAAACAAACTGTATAGACACCATAATGCAGTAATCCAATATCGCTGTATTTATCAGTAGTGTTAGGTTTACTGCTCCTTTGGGACCATAGAGCCCAATATAGGTGTATTTGAAGTATACTACCGCTTACGTCGGGGCTAGGGGGCCTGAGACGCGTTGCTTCTTGCATTACCTCTCATGAACAGAATCAATAAAACTGAGCGTGCTACTTGGTGTTCTTGGTTGTGTTTGTTGCTTCCAAATGATCACCTTTATCAGTATTTATTTCTATACAGTTGTTTATAAATATGGGTATATCGTTGATAAAAACGTCTGACATGTGACATGAAATGTGGTATAAATTATCATATTATTATATACCTATCAATAATATACATTACGTTGTCCCGACTTAATTCCAATTATAAGCGATGGGAAAGCTTTTATTACCTGGATTTAATAACGGATATTTCGACAATAAAACATGTTTAAAACAATTTTTACTGAAATAAATGCCATAACCTGTTTAAAATTACCTATTAAATGTTTTATTTGTACAATATTCAAACTTTTTCAGCTGAAATTAAGGTTTTATTTCATACCCAGCCAACACAGTTTTTGCTTCTTGGAGAAGTAGTTGGATGCGGTATGAAAGGTAATACTATGACCACGTAATGTATGCATAGTACCTTTATTTTCTGACAACGAAATACACAAATCTGTATCGATTGTAGCGTCTTCTGATTCATTTCACTATCATACTAAAATAATTTTCTGAGCTTATTTATGACGTCACTATTTTAAATTAGTAAATTTACACTCTTAGGGAGTACCCAGCTAGTAACCAGTTTCATTGGCTGCGTATTCTTACGAGCGACATATTCGAAAACGATTTCATTCTTGTTGCTGTTTTCAATGAGTTTAATATATTTGGCTTGTTACACTCTCACTACCACGCCACAAATTATGTCATACAACTAATGTAAAATGGTAATAAAGGAATTATGTAATCACAATCCAGTTTCAGAAAACGTTGTTATTTGAGATTGTTCGATTGTCAGCTGCATTTATTGACTATGCATGACTCAGAGGTCGCTGGAAATGGAGGTACATACACATCATTGGCGTCAGTCTGGTTAGCAGCTCTCTAAGCTTCTGCTTCCTGCTCACTTACGTATTGTATACTGTCAAACCTGGTTTAAGTGACCGCTCAATGGAAAGTTCAAAATGGTCTCTTAATACAGGTGGCCTCTTATTTTATTTTTTAGCACTGTTTGACGTCTTATGAAAGTTACATATATACATATTTTATAGTTACCTATTTAGCTGTGCTTTGTTTATACTGTACATGAGTTTATATCTTGATTTTGTTGAAAACTGATAAGTGATTGTATAAATATAAATGAAAAAAACAATATTAAAGCTATATACATGTAATATGAAGTAAACAATTTATAAAAAAGCATTAATTTAATCAAAAAAAATAAATACCGACAAAGACTACTATCGTTTTCTCTGTTAGCCCACCTAGCCGTAACAAACATTCATTTTCCACGTCTATATAATTTGTTTCAAATAATATCCAACCGTTTTAATTACCGACATCATTAAAGACGTCAAAGACTTGCTGCTAATCCGTAGATGACATTTAGGGTAAGAGTGAGATTTGGTGCACCCTAGAACCTGGTTTAAACACCAGCGGCTTTGTTGCCACTGACCGTTGCAAGGCGGTAGCCCTAATGTCAACCCGTTTGAGTGTGTGTGATGTCTTATCTTGCCTTTTAGAGTTAGTTCTTTGTTTGTGTGTGTGTTTATGGTTCAACAAATATTATACACAACAATGACATTACTTATTAAAGTCACACTTAACTGTGTTAAGAACATGGACCGTAACCACAGTTTATCACTCTTAAGACTGTGATAATCACACTCTATAGCATTGATTATATCACACATCAAATATTGTTTTCTAACAGAATGTAAACTTCTTGTGTTGTGATGATCACACCATATAATATTCAGTATACCTCGCATCACACACTCTTTATTTATTATTTATTCTCTTTCTATCCTCTTTTACACAGATTAGTTAAATACTATATGTGCAAGAATGCAGTGAAGCATACATAGAAGAGTAATAACAAAACTAAGTTCATATATGCAATAATACATAATTTGTTATATTGGTTTCTCATTTTGCAAATACTAGTGCTACTAACTTATTAATTGGAACTATACTCGACATCACCCGCAAGGACATTATTAGAATAGACTAATTAGCTTTTATTACATGACATGGCTTCTGGGAGTGCAATAAATTTATGACTTATTTCTCGTAATTCACTAGTGTAATATATCTATCAATAATTATATACCTAGTACCTTCATTTTCCTACAATGGAATACAAAACCCTGTTTCACCTCTAGAGGTTGTCAGAGCCCATATCACTATGCTACTAAAAATAGATTTTGGAACTTCCCATACACAAATGTCAGATTGGAATGTTGCGGATTATCCACTGGATGTTTTAACATGAAATGTCTGTTTGTGCATTTGTGAACATTGTGGGTTAATTAATTAATTTAACATTATGTCAGTTGGTAAATTCACCAGAATTTGAATTGTTTACCCAAGTATAATGAACACATGTGTAGTTGTTGTAATGTATTTAATGTACAAGTTTTCATGAGCGCGTAATGTAAATGTTTTCATGTCTTTCCTGTTGGTGGTTTTCAGTTAATTTGACTTAATTTAAGTTTGTTTAATTTGTTTTATTTTGATATTCTATTTTAATGATATGTAAAGAGGTATATAATAAAAGTATCATTACTATAATAACTTGTTCTTGAAGCTTGTAGCACCTCTCGTAGCTAAATGCCAGATCAGGATCACACTCTAGGCTATGCCTCTTGTTCGATCCTGACCTGGTATTTACCTTTTCGAGGTGATACAAACTTCCAGAACAAGTTTCTATAGTAATACTCCTATTGTATTACAGATGCAAATGAAGACCGAATCGCTGTGTTTTTATACAGTAAAACCTTTAATCCTAATTGTGTGCATGGTATATCATACGGTACGTTCAGACGCCTTAATTATTTATCATTATTTGAAATCTTACTTCAGAAAATGAATGTGAATAACGTTAAATTTGGTTTAAAGTGTCGCATTATTTATAGGGCGGACGCATTTACAGCAGCGTAACAACATAGTCATATAAACAACAAAACGACGTCAAGATTTGTCTTACAAATTGCCGCCATATATCAACTGACAAAAATAAAGTGGAACTATCACGTCGTGGGTGTGTTTTAATAAACTCGTTGGATAAAAAGATAGGATACTAGACAAAAGCCTCGTATCCTATCATTGTATCCAACTCGTTTACTAAAATCAATAATACACAGTCACTCATGTAAGATCAACTTTATTGTTTATGATCTCTTTTCTGTGTCATTTACGAAGAGTGTAATTGTGGCTTTTTTCCGGATTTAGTGTTTTCGGAAGAAACAAAAATGGTGGTCATAAAAACGGAACTCAAAGTGGTCGCTTACGGCAGGTGGACTAGATTTGACTGTAGTTTTACTTCACCTTTAACATTATTTTATTACTATCTCTACTTGTAGTAGTGAGCTCAATGCTCAACATAATTGTGCTACCACACTGGATTTTCACGCCATAGTTTATTATAATTTGACAGAAATGAGTACCTATTGTATGTTTCATACAATAGTACTCAATTCTGTCAAATTATAATGACTCCGGCATAATACTGACACCGGCTCAAACAGTCCAAACACTACGATATGTTGACATTTAATGCAACATTATTTTATTACTATCTCTACTTGTATTAGTGAGCTCAATGCTCAACTTCATTGTGCTACCACACTGGATTTTCACGCCATAGATACATACCATAATACTCAGTTCTGTCAAATTATAACATGGTTCATACAGAATTATCATTATGAAATTTAAGGATTTTTTAAGGACTGTTTAGGCCCTAATAACCCATTTTTAAGGCCCAGTTACCTGTTATTTTATTACCGGCAATGATTAAAATATCGATTTTTTTTTCCGATTTTTTTTAAACTACGTCAGATATTATTCCTCTTGTATAATTAATGACTGATTATGAAATTCAAGGACCTTTAATGATATTTTGACAGAATTTAAGGACTTTTTAAGGCTGGAGTGGATTTAAGGACTTTTAAAGGCTACTTCTGAAATTTAAGGACATTTTAAGGCTGTATGAACTTTGTATAATGACTCCGGCTTAATACTCACACCGGCTCAAACAGTCCAAAAACTACTATATGTTGACATTTAATGCAATGTTGTTAATCATATTTAGGCCCAATTTAAATGTGAATAACTTACATTCTCATCACAAATGGCCCAAGTGTGGAGGTCATGTATCTTCTAAGAAACAATTTGTCTCATGAATAAATGTTCTATTTACAAACATGAACACTGAGATGCCAAAATGTTGGTTTTATCAGACTCATTTCCATATATTAATAAGCAAATATAAATCAAATATCACAATTTTCACAAGACAATGCTTGAAAATCATCACAAATAGATAAGTAATGTAATACAAACCAAACAGGGCACTTCAAATTAGTGAAAATCCCCCTTCTTATAAAAAGAAACGTGATTTATTTTCCGGCCGCTGTTATGGGACAACCCAGGGGTAACCTGTGCTGTAATAGGTGTGCAACTCCCTAAGCCACCATGATGATTCGTATATATATGGCCATTTATGTGTTTTACTGGTGCAGCTTAGAATCTGGTTTAAGCCCCCAGCGATATTTTTTGCCACTGACCGTCCCACGACGGAAGCCCTATGCTCATTCCTTGTGTGTTTGTGATGTCTTATCTTGCGATTTATTCATTTTTATAGAACGTTGTTGTGTGTTGTTTCTTTGTATGTTTGTGGTTGACTATCGTCCTTGAATGCTATTTTATCTATCAACTATGCACTTTTCTGCCTAATAAAGGGGTGACCTAATAAATTTTGCTTCATTAGGCACTGACCAATCAAGCAAATCAATGCGAAATCTCTTGGCGTTTATTGTATGTAACGTTAACTGACGTCATGCACGTAACGTTGCCTGACGTCATAAAACAAACAAAAAACAACAACATGGCGGCGTCGTCGATATGCGTAACATTCTAAGAAATAGGTAATAATAGTAATTCATACAGAAAATGTGAATAATCTTGGCTTACGTGATAAATAGAATATTATGTCTGTGCCTTTTACTATAAATTTTATAAGGCTCGGCACGAAAACGAAGAATGGCTCGGCAGCCGAGCCATTCTTCGTTTTCTAAGTCTCGCCTAATTAATTTGATAGTAAAAGGCACTGACATAATATTCTCTATTTTCCTGTTCGACTTCTGTATCTGCTTTTCATAACTACAGATTTGTTTTACCAGTTTTCAACAGAAAGCATTATGCAATAGCTTTATTCCCCAAGGAGGTTATGAAAAGTACAATATCAGATTTATAAATATATATAAGCCTGATTTGTATTGGATATAGAGATTCTACGATACCTATTTAATGAATTGTTAATGGTCTTTGGAGAAAATATAGAATTACATATATATTCAGACTGCGGTGAGAGATTGCGGTTCTGCCAATGACAAGAAGTATGCATGTAGCGATGCATACGGAAATTGTTTTAAATAGTGATATGTTACTGGACGATCTATTTGATACATCCATTTGACATAACCTTTGGCAATTAGGTATTTGTTATATCTATTTATCATATACTTGCCTTTAAATAATTGTTTTTTGAATATATGATACAACATAGACCTAGATAGTCATGTCAGTGAGGACTTTCCTTGCCGGGCAATGCAGCTTTATCGCGCGGGTGAAATAAAGGGTAAAACAATGTTAATCAAGGAAATAATTGAATGGTCATCTGGATTCTTTTACCGGAATGATACGAAATTTACCGATTGGTTACGATTGCATACGATTTGTCACGCGTATGTTCTGTCATCTGCGTTTCATTTGTGACTTCCATCCTGTTTTCGCGCCAGCTTATTGGCTATAGCATCATTATCCGTGGATGAAACGATCACTTCTGACACTCATTTTCTCGATTAGAAAATTTCAATTTAAATGTCAATCATTATCAATAAAGTTTCGAGAAAAAGTAAATGTTATGCACCACTTACGAAACAGACATGAACACAGCGTAGTGATTGAGATGAAGCTGACATTTCTACAAAGCCGACGTAAATGATAAATAGAATAAAAAAAGTGTTTTTTCATATCCCACACGACTCACACCAGCCCTCGAGCTAAAGCTCCAGGGCTGGTGTGACGTCTTACGCCTGATATAGAGTGTGATATGACAATACCCATTTATTATTCTCTGTATATTTTGTTATAGTATCATATATATATATAGTCTATTTTTATGTCGTTGTTAACGAATCTCACAATCTCCAGATATGCGATATATCAACAATGGGTTTGTACGGTGTGTCCTTAGCCAACACACTTGTCATAGCATCGTCCGTCGGATTTGAATGTAAAACCGGTGCAGCTTACCGGCGTTTACGAATTATAGGAATATATTTGAAAGTAGAGTAGTGCATGATTCCCCTTATTCCCTTATTCCTTAACTCTTCCCCATCCCCCTCTTTCTCTCTCTCTCTCTCTCTCTCTCTCTCTCTCTTCTCTCTCTCTCTCTCTCTCTCTCTCTCAGCTGCAGCATTTCTTATATTGCTGTCATAATCGTTTCCCATAAAGTTCTTCAAGATGTGTTAAGTAACTTTATTATATACCTATCAATAATTATACACCTAGTACCTTCATTTTCCTAGAATGGAAGATAAAACCCTGTATCACCTCTAGAGGTTTTCTGAATCCATAACACTATGCTACTATGCGACTAAACTAAATTTTGGAACATCCAATTACACAAATGTCATATTTGAATGTTGCGGATTGCCCAGCTAATAATCCATTAAGATAAGTGTTTAAACATGACATGTGAACATCAGAATGACTGTTTGTGTATTTACGAACATTTTAGGTTAATTAATTAATTTAACATTATGTCAATTGGTAAATTCACCAGAATTTGAATTGTTTACCCATGTGTAAAGAACGCATGTGTAGTTGTGTAGTTGTTGCAATGTAAGGTACAGGTTTTCATGTGCGTGTAATGTACATGTTTTCATGTCTTTCCTGTTGGTGGTTTTCAGTTAATTTGGCTTCATACACTTTTTGTTTTAATTTGGGTTTTTGATACATGTATTCTATGTCAATGATATGTAATAAAAGGACTATAGTAACCTCTTCTGAAAGTTTGTATCACCTCTCGTAGGTAAATACCAGATACGCCTCTCGTGTGATCCTGATTTAACATTTACATACTCGAGGTGATACAAACTTCCAGAACAAGTTACTGTAGTAATAATCCTATTGTATAGTTTGCTTAGAAAAAAGAGAGAATGAAAGAAAAATTTGGAAATTGCTGATAAAAGATAAAACACATTTTATTTCAGTCTCGGTTTGATTGATAATGTTCGTGAACGGTAGCAGAAAATGCTAGTAACCGTTCACGCCCTCTAGCACAGGGTTGAGCAGAACTCATTATATAAAATGTCACGAAATTTTGAGCCATCCCAAAGACAGTATGCATATGACTGTGAACATGGAATCTTCAAAAGTGGTATTTGCATACCATTCAGCGGATTATGGTCCCAGTTTCTAACAAAATGCTTGCCCAAAACGAGAAAACAATGGGCAAAATTAACAAAATGGAATTTAGCTTGGAGAAAAGGTTACGAAGCCTGCGTATCACATGTAACAGTCAAACTTCTACTTTAACAATACGAAGAGGACAACATATCAAAGTTCGGAAATCGCCAAACACGATCAATAAAAAAACGTATATTGCAGTCTCGGTTTGATTGAGACTGTTCATGAACTCAGGTGAATCCTACCTATCACTGTATCACGTGTTTCTGAAATACTAGTACTGGTTCAACGAAGCCAACCATTCAGATTGTTCTCATGATTAATCATCAGTTTTGACTTATGACGTTCATTCGTGCATCTCGTAATTCTCACCTAACCAGCAACCAGTTACTGCGGCAGATTTGTATATCAATGTCTCGACGGCGACGGCAGTATCACGGCGATATATCTTGACGTCCGTTTTTCTGATAAAACAGTGAAATCGGTCCGTTATGGAGTTTCCGCTTTCGAGGTATGTACAAGGTTTATCTGTTGATTTTAGGCAGACTGTTTCCATTTTCAAAAAAACAACAAAGCTTTTACATCCTACAGGGATTGTATGACATTCATTGTTCCAGTTTTCCTTAATTAAACACGTGTGTTTCATATACAGCGTTGAAGGTTTTGTGCTCATCGACATTTTGGCCCATTTTATTAGGGTTTTCCTTAACTTTCCTCAATATCTTGCATTAGACACTGACGTGAGTTTTGGACCTCTTTTAACAGTCCGTAAGTTTACTAATATTATTTCTTATGGATCTTTGATACGATTCTATTTCGTATCTCTAATAAATACTTATTGGCCCTTATTTCGCTTTTCACAGAATGGTATTACTCTCCATAAAAACAATTATGAGTCTTTTAGCTAAAACTTTAAAAATAAATCTTTCACCTCTTCGGTTACACTCTGCGTCATCAATACAAATTCCACAAAATAACTCTTCATTTCTTAGAACTAAACCATATGTACGCCTTACACCTTTAAATCTTCATTCGGCATCCTCGTTTCATGTTCCTTCTAATAATATTACTAGGATTTTTAATAATGGCTCAAAAGTTTCCGTAACTCCTCTAGGATCACCTGTTTTGAGGAAATACCATGTAAAGTCTCCGTTCAGAAATCATTTAGTTCATTCAAGACGCAGGGTGTTTCCCTCTATTTATAAGTGCAATGCTAAGAGGTGCAGTTGTTGCAATTATTTATCGTGCAAGTCCACCATTAAATCAGCTGTTAATGGTAGATTGTTTAATGTATGTCTAGCTTCAAATGTTGATTGACGTACTACTCACGTCATTTATGTTCTGACTTGAAATGCACCACTTTGCGGTATACAATATGTTGGACAAACAGGTCGATCCTTAAAAGTTCGATTTCGTGAACACAATATAATGCAAGTAATCCTAAAAAGTTAAAAAATTACTTGTACCAACACTTTCGTCCGTCAGGTCATAATTTTAATTACGTAACTGTTCAACCGGTTGAATATTTATTTTTTGATAATGATGCTACTAAAAGCTTCAAAATAAAAGTTAGACACATTGCAGAACTTAAGTGGATGAAAAACTTACAGACACCTTATCCACTCGGCCTTAATGACAATATTTATCAAGAAGTTAATATTTCTAAAGATCCTAATATTGACATTTTTTCTATATTTTCTATTCGAAAGCGTAAATCTAGGTCTCATGGTCTTAGGCGTAATAGTAACATCAAACGTAAATCGCGTGTAATTATTTCTGTCGCTGATTTACATACTATTTTTAAACAGTCTGGAAAGCACTCTATGCTTTCACGGCTTACCTCTTTGTCTATTTCTTCACTAAAGTTGATCGACGAGGAAGCCGACAAAATTTTCATTCGTACAGATCCCTTGTATAACACTGCTTCCATATTTCAAAGCTACACACAACATGTTCTCCGACCCCATATTGACAAGGAGTCTGATCACGTCAGGCGTTTTCTAAAACTACTATATATTAATAAAGGTATTGATTTCATTGACATGCCTAGTATTTTTCGGGATACTCATGTAGTTGATTCTATCCCAAAATATTTCAAAAATTCCGAAAGTCCTGTAATTTGTTATAAGTATAAAAAGCCTATTAGAAATAATATTTTCAACTACAACAAAATAGTTTCTGACCTTGATATAGTACTTAATACTCCTAAGGAATGTGAATGCAACACATCGGAATTTTGCTATGCTCCAGCAGGTCATGTCATCACTGGTAATTTTGATATTGTTGATAAACGTATTCGGCATTTGTTTTCGAAAGGTCCTAAATATAGATTACCTTCAACTATTGATTTTAATGCCTGTCGTGCACAGATCGCCCACTCCATTGAAGATTTTAGTATAAAATGGTGACGTAGAGAACATGCGGACCCAAACTCGCTTTCTACTTGGAAAAAGTCTATTCTTAAAATTATAGATACACGTATTAACTTTTATAATGCTAACGCCTCTTTACTACCTCCGAGACCTAGGTTTTCCTTTCGTAATCTAAAATCGGGAATTCAGGAATTTCATAATAAATTTGTTTTAGTTCCTGCAGATAAAGCAGCTAATAATGTAATTATTGTTTGACGCCTACATTACGTCAATGTTTTATCTCTGGAACTCGGCAGCACCAATTCGTATACTCCAGTTAATTCTACTGAAGATGATGTTGTTTCCGCACATATCACTCGGTGCACTACTTTCAAGGCTGGTGTAAGCGATAAGCAAAATAAACTGCCTACCATGTACTGGATTCCTAAATTACATAAAAATGCGTATAAGGCTCGCTTTATTTCTAATTCTAGTGCCTGCACCACAACAAACATCTCCAAACTTTTAACTTCTTGTCTTACTGCCGTTAAAGATCACGTTAAACTATATTGTGATAAAACTTATGAAAACTCTGGGATTAATTTTTTTTGGTCTATAAAAAATTCAGGAGACGTTCTTGATAAAATGTTCAATAAAGGTCAAGTTTCATCAATAAGTACTTATGACTTCTCTACACTATATACAATCTTACCACATCATCTAATTAAAGACAAGCTAATTTCTCTTATTCAAAAAACACTCGCTAGAGAAAATACTACATTTTTGGCATGTAATAATATTAAAGCGTTTTTCACTAACGGCAGTTTAGACAATTATACTATGTGGACTTGCTATGAAGTTTGTGAAGCACTCATCTTCCTATTAGATAATATTTTCGTCAGGTATGGTACCACCGTTTATAGACAAATTGTTGGTATCCCTATGGGTACGAACTGTGCACCACTTGTCGCAGATTTGTTTTTATTTTGCTATAAAAGGGATTTCATGTTGAGTCTTTCACCAGATACCGAGGCAGATGTTATTGAAGCTTTTAATGACACCTCTCGGTATCTGGATGACATACTGAACATTGACAACCCTTTCTTTCCAACTATGGTTCATAATATTTATTCTAAAGAACTTCGGCTTAATAAAGAAAATAAATCTGATAATAACGCTTCTTTTCTTGATTTAGATCTTTCGATTGAAAATGGTAAAATAATTAGCAAAATCTATGACAAGAGAGATGATTTTAATTTTGACATTGTTAATTATCCCCACTTGGATGGGGATGTTCCCCGAGTAACTTCTTATGGGGTGTATTTGTCTCAACTTATTCGTTTTTCTAGAGCTTGTACTCGAGTTGAGGACTTTAATATTCGTAATCTTTGTATAACTAAAAAGTTACTCAATCAGGGTTACCGTTACCATAAACTTCGTAAAACCTTTGCAAAATTTTATTATCGTAACCCTGATCTTCATTCCAAATATAAATGTAATTTAAGGACTCTTCTGCGACAAGGACTATCGGAACCTGAATTCTATGGTGATGTGATTTATAAACTTCATAAGATTCTTGGTCATGATCACTTTCATACTATCTTTGTTAAACTTGTTAAAAAGTTGATCAAAAGAGGTTATGACCCTATCATTTTGCAACGTACTGCATGCTTGGTGGTGGACCCTTTTACAGTTCGCCACTATGCTATCCTCTTTAATTGTACGCTGACCGGACAGGCTGTGGACCCTATGATGACGCCTACCTAAAGCCCATTGGGACGGTGGCGTTTAATGTTTGTCCATGTTCTTTCTTGTCGTGCCCTTAATGGTGTATTCTCTTACTGCTCTGGCTTCTGCCAAGTCATTGAGTTCCTTCATTGTGGCTTTCTAGGCTATTGTTTTTTTGTATTATATTTACTCGAGCATATTTGTGTTTTACTTATATTGCCTATTGATGCTGCCATGTTGGTTAGAGTTTAGATCATGGCGGGGATATCTTTATTTACACTGTCCTGTTTTAATGGGATGACAGTAGGGTAAGTGTGAGGTTTGGTGCATCCTAGAACCGGTTTAACACCCCAGTGGCCTACTTTGCCACTGACCGTTCCAAGGCGGTAGCCCTATTGTCAACCCTTTTGTATTTGTGATGTCGTTTGCATTTTTTATTACTTTTGCCTTTTCGTTTGTCTGTTTGCGTGTTTGTTTTTGTGTTTTGTGGTTGACTGTTGTCCTTGAATGCTGCTTTCCCTGTCCGATATTTTTATCCTTCTTCACGTCAAAATATGTTTATATGTTATCTGCAACATTAATATAAACCATCTCTCTGTGATCTGTTCACTCTTTGGTTAGGATCTGTGCACGGTAGCGATTTATGGTCGCGTAAACTAGTGATGTTTTATGATATTTGTCATCTTTTCGAATACGAACTTATTTTATAACTAGAAATGAGTATTTAAGTAAAGCTCGTTTGTTTTGTTTATTCATTTTTGCACGTTTAATCATTTGAGTATTCGACTGTTTGTTCGTAAACACTAATTTAGTTGTTTTATGGCCGTTGCCGATCGGACAAGTCGCTTATCCCACCTTTGTCGGAAATTGATAAAGACCTATCAAGTAATACTTTTAAAAAATCTCTACACTAGTAACATATGACATGTATATTACTATTATATATTTTTAAACGGCAAACACATGTAATATAGCTAATGCAGACGAAGCCGAAAGTTAGAGATGATCATACACTAGCCAACTTGTATTATGATCATTGCGCATCGCACACAAGAAATAAAACAATCTTTGTTTTTCGGCACAGTGATGGGGGTGGGGTATGTGAGGCTTGGAACGGGGATTACTAAAAAACAAAAACACTGCTTTGCTTAATATTAAAAAGGACCATCGGACTATGGACCAGGACATTTGATGTCTGGTATTTTGAATATAGACTGGTTTAACGCCGATGTCTCCTTTGGTGTGGCATAGTTGTTTTGCAGCATTAGTTACAACAAAGGTACGGACATTGAAATTGTACTAGACATATCCTGTAATCCATATGAACATTTCTTTTACATTTCATGAGAATCATTCAACTGGTACTAAAGTTATTTTTCGAACACAAACAATATCATCCGAACGGTATGACACAATGACGGAAAGACGAATATAATCCTCACGAAACTACCAAAAAGAGTATGAGAGTGGACCTTTGGAAACGGCCGAACACGACACATACGAAATATTGCAATATCGGTTTGATTGAGACTGTTCATGAACGGTAGCCCCGGGTTCAGAAGAACTCAATATTCATAAAATCAATAGTACATAATTTTAACCATCCCTAACATGGCATGCATATGGCGGTGGACAAGGCTACATACATTTTAGAATGAATCATAGTTGAGACTTAAAACCGAGGTCTCCTCGCTAAAATGCCCAGTGCAATACAACGAGGCTAAATAAACGAGTATAAACATACAGAATGCACCAGTCGATTGTACATGTTACAGAACCTGATATGATCCATAACTGACCATTCAAAACGGTCGTATTAACGACTTGTTCGATCGGCAAGCGACATAACAAAATCTAAACTAAAATAGTGTTTACGAAGAAACAATTTAATACTCAAATAAATAAACGTGTATAAATGAATTATCAAACACATATTTGCATGCCAGTACAAGTACTCGTTGCTAGTTATAGAACAATTTCTTATTCGAAAAGATAACACATATCATAAAACATTACCAGTTGTCGAGACCATAAATCGCTAACGTGTACATCTCCTTACCAAAATGTGAGCAGATCACAGACAGATGGAATATATCAAGTTAGAGGTAAGATCTAAACATATTTTGCCGTGGCAACACGTGAAGCGTTTTTGGAAAATGAAAACAATTTGCCTAAAACGAACATATACATCTTGTACATACCTCGAAAAACACTGTGTTTACTTCCTAGAAGGCGATGTCCACTCCATAACTGACCGATTTTACGGTCTTATCCGAAACACGGACGTCAAACTGTGATTATCCGATTGACCGCCGTGAGTATGCCTAACATAAATTACTTCGAAACTTTGATCTACTTTATAAAGTAACTGGGTCATTAAGCGACATTTGAAGACAAATAGGATGCAGCTTAAATCATGTTTAGTTTGCACATTATAATCATTATAATGAACCGCTGATAAAGAAATTGCACAGCACCCATATTTAAAAGCATAACAATAATCATATTCGCATGTAAAAGCATAGCTCCTAACAGAACAAAACATACTCAGAACCACGGCAAGCGAATATCATACTTCGTAAAACAATTCTATATATCTCTGGAGCCGTAGGAGATATCTATTTTTATATATGATGTTGGTATTAAAATGTTCGAAAACTAAGTCACTGTATTCAACCTGAATGTTCGTTAATTAAGATAAATCATGCAAATGTTCGCGAACAATGTCAATGCATCCAAATATTCGTAATCTAAATAGCTGAATCCATTATGTTCGTTGACTAAGTTATTGAATCAAAATGTTAGTTAATTAACTAATCCAACCTTGCGTTAACTTTGTCATTGGATCCAAATGTTCGTTCACTATATAGAGGATCTTACAGGAGTGACTGTGTATCATTGATGTTAATAAACGAGTTGGATAAAATGATAGGATACGAGGCTCTTGCCGAGTATCCTAACTTTTTATCCAACGAGTTTATTAAAGTCAATAATACACAGTCACGAATATAAGATTCTATTTATCAAATAACACACCTACGACGTTATAGTTTCACTTTAATGTTGTCAGTTTGTCTTATATACGGCAGCAATTTGTAAGACATGACGTCGTTTTGTTGTTTAAATGACGTCGCTACGTTACGCGGCTGTAGGTTGCGTACAGCTAAATATAGCCTGGCTGAAGCCCCGCCTTTTGTTGTGTACGATTCAGTACAGACGTGAAAGTTCACAGAGTTCACAGAGGTCAACAGATATAACTTTGAAATATTCAATATGCATTTTCAGGAAGGATAAACTCTAGGTAAAATAATCCCCATCAGCTAGGATCATTAAATTAAATAAAAAAATATTTTTTAATGTTTTTGAAAATTTAACATCCATTGAAATTGCATGTCAATATTCAGTGCGGATTCAATAGTGTTTGTAAACACAGACATGTGCAGAGTGTTTGAGCAGAAAAATTTGTCTTTTTCACACTTTCAAAGGCTTTGTGATGGAAATATCTATGAAATAAGGTAATTTAAAGAAAATCTGGTGTATAATTCTTGAGATATTAGCTGACAGGTGCAACAGGAGGTCTATGGGAAAGTATTTAGTTTTCTGCAAACTATAGGCTAGATTCTGCATATGGTAAAAGTGAAAGTAGACATACTTTTTTTCTAACACAATGATTTGAAAGTGTGAGAAATGTTAAATTATGGTGTATTTTGACTTATCTTATAACTCTTTTCATGTTTTTTAAATATTTCCAAGTTTTATGATGCAAAATAGTTATTTTAAATTATTTTATTAAACGTTGTGGACACAAAATTAGCCATACCTGACACCTGGTATACAAAATTGGCCTGTAATGCACATGTTTGACACAGTTTAAGATATATCTAGTAAGTTTTATTCATTTCTGAGGGCTTTGCATACGTTGTTTGGCAAAAATGTCAGTAAGCGACAATCTACATCTTTCCGAAAAGATGTCGAAAAGCCGCTTATGTCTGTTTTGAAAAAGATTTTGAGGTAAACGCTGACTTTGAGTTCATCGCTTCTATACGGTTAGTGTCGATATGCAAATATTTTATGCGGTTTAATACATTTTACAAATTAAATTATTTAGTTAGCCAAAAATATGACCTTTTCTATGCTTTTTAAAAGTTTTTATTTACCCCACCCCCTTCATTTTAATGAATTTTCATGGATCTGTACTTTAAACAGTGCTTATTGGTTGCATGGTTGCATGAAAATGACCTGTAAATATGCTACAAACAATATCTAATAAAACAAATACAATAAATAGTACAGTAACAGTCAATCTTGTGTAATGAGCATATTGTAAAACATGGCATGGCCCTAAAAATGGAGTTGGGGAGGATAGTCTCAGAATTATTTCTTGTCATTTTTAAACTGAAAAGTTGCATTTTCTTGATGGTTTCACATATAGAAACTGCTTAATAATGTTAATTAATTCATTTGAAGGCAGATTTTGAATATATACAAAAACTGTGGCATTTTTATGGTAAAATCTGCTATTTTGACCCCTGAAAATCACAAATATCATTTTTGAGTAGATATTATTTTCAAGATAGCTTCAACTGGTTAAACATCACATGTTGTTGATGAAATCAATTTTAAATCACTTTATTTGAAGCAAAAGATTGGAACGGTTGTCGATATATGGCATTTTGAAGATTCTGGAATTACGCGTAAAAAATGAAGGAATTTTGCCTTAGCCGAAGCTATTTTAAGCCCTCATATTTAGTCGAAAAGGATTTTTTCTAAAAAAGAATGGTTTAATTGTTCTCAGATTAAATGTATCAAAACATTTAGCCAGAAAAAATACCTTCTGTCAGGTCTGAATGTCTCTCTATAGGTTGCGTACAGCTAAATATAGCCTGGCTGAAGCCCCGCCTTTTGTTGTGTACGATTCAGTACAGACGTGAAAGTTCACAGAGTTCACAGAGGTCAGCAGATATAACTTTGAAATATTCAATATGCATTTTCAGGAAGGATAAACTTTAGGTAAAATAATCCCCATCAGCTAGGATCATTAAATTAAATAAAAAAATATGTTTTAATGTTTTTGAAAATTTAACATCCATTGAAATTGCATGTCAATATTCAGTGCGGATTCAATAGTGTTTGTAAATACAGACATGTGCAGAGAGTTTGAGCAGAACATTTTGTCTTTTTCACACTTTCAAAGGCTTTGTGATGGAAATATCTATGAAATAAGGTAATTTAAAGAAAATCTGGTGTATAATTCTTGAGATATTAGCTGACAGGTGCAACAGGAGGTCTATGGGAAAGTATTTAGTTTTCTGCAACCTGTAACTGCGTTCGCCCTACAAATAACGCGACACCTTAAACCAAATTTAACGTTACTAACATTCATTTTATGAAGATAGATTTCAAATAATGATAAATAATTAAGGCGTCTGAACGTACCGTATTCTATACCATGCAAACAATTGGGATTAAATGTTTTACTGTATACAAACACAGTGATTTGGTACTCATTTGCATCTGTAATACACTTGTGTAAAACAAACAGTCCAATTGTTCGTTATCTAAATCATTTCACATGATCGAAAATCAAGTCATTGAATCCAAATGACTAACTAAGCCATTGAATCCAAATGATACGACATCGTATGACTTACTGTTTCTTTTAATTACAAACAAGACTATATTCGATCGTATTATTACTAACATATGTTCGCATATGAAACTGAAAGTCTCCTTGATCCATAGCATAATAGGCATGTTACGGCTCTGGACGCCGCATTGCGCTTAGTCACTCTTACTGGCTTGGAATTCACCAACCATTCTACAAACTAGTCTTAGACTTGAGCTTCAAGTACTGACAATTGGTTAGCACTATTTCTATGACCTTCAATGATAAACAATCGTAAGAAGCTGCTACTTATTAGTATGCATCATATTTATGCATAGCAGCGTGTTATGAACGTTTATTCTGTAAACTTATAGAATATTTGTGATTGAAATTTGCATTCTTGATCTTAAATCTAAGAATATAGGGACAACGATATAAGTATAAAGTGGTAAACGCAACCAGCCACTTTGCAAACCACACTTGTTTTTTCAACCAAACAGAAGATGTAATATAATTAGCACAATAACTGTTCTGATAAAATGTTACAAATCGATTTAAGGTAAGGTTAACCGTGCATTGTCATGTTCATGTTTCAAGTACACTAATACCTATTCAATTAAAAACAAGAGGCCCAAGAGGACCTGTGGATGTCCTACTGGCTAATACGGCTCTTATATCAAGGGTTGTCGACATAAAATTCCCATCAGTAGTTTTTTTTAAAACATTGCAAAAACAACAGGGATAGGATGGCTTTAGATCGCTCACCTGGTAATCATGGGCAATATGCTGTGTCTAGTCTGGCATGGGCATTTTTTAATTTGTCCCACTTTCTTCTATGAATGAAATTTCATAAAAATTGAGGGGGGAGGGGGTGGGGGGTGCGGGGGGAGTTATATTAACATTCTAAACAAATATGGTAAAGATCAGATAAGAAATGAAGTAACTACAGATTTAACAAAGGAAAATACAATATAGCTTTTTTCAACAAATCAAGGGCCATAAGGTGTCGTTACTAACTAGATCTATCTGGTTTTCGAATTTGTCCAAAATTTCATTGATATACCATGCTTTGCACAACTAGACATCATACTGAGGCTTCCTGCCAAATGTTGTAGAAATCCAACAAGCCATTTAGGAGGAGTAGCGCCGACAAGAAATATAAAGTTAAAGTGTCAAAGTGCCATAACTCCGTCATAAATCAGCAAACTGGAACAAAAGCGCGATATGCACAACTAGACATCTTACCGATGCTTCCTGCCAAGTTTCGTCGAAATCCAACAAGGTGTTTAGGAGGAATAGCGCCGACAAGAAATTTAAGAAAGAAAATGTCAAGGGGCCGTAACTCCATTCAAAATCAACGAACCGGATAAAAAAAGGTATAGGCACAGCAATGCTTCCTGCTAATACGGCGTTAACACAAAAATAAATTTAAAAAAAAAAAAAAAATGAAATAAGAAAATTATAAAAAATCAAAAAAAAAAAAAAAAAATCAATCAATAAAAATTAAAAAAAAAAAATATGTATATTTATATATATATATATATACATATACTGATATTAAATAGAAAAGCAAAACATCTGGTAAAGTTTGGTAAAGATCGGATGAAAAATGAAAGCCCTATCCTATTAACGAGGCAAAATTTAGCATTTTTAACTAAATCAAGGGCTGTAACTCCGCTGTTATTGGTCCGATCTGGCCGGTTTTCGAACTTATGCGAGCTTTTATTTATATTAACAATCTGGTAAACTTTGGTAAAGATTGATTGAAAACTGAAGGCATTTGGCCAGTAGAGCTACAAATCATCAGCTCCAAAAAGTAGGTCAAGGTCATAGATGAAATCCAGGCATCCAAAAAACAGATGCACTACCGAAGACACAACTATTTCAAAATAGAATATGTTTCTTCCAAAGCTATAAATTAGGTTTAAAACATCTAGTGCATAATTCTAGTTCATGAGAAAGTGATGTAAATGTAACAATTAAAGTTATCTGCCCTTTGCTTGGATGGTGAAGGTCACATCCACATTTGCTTTGTCACGTTGCAATGTACCACTCAAGATACAACTATAAGCAAAGTTTGAAAGGTCTTAGTGCATACAGTTTGTGAAAAAGTGATCTTAACGCCAAAGTTGAAGGTAAAAAGTATAAGGTTATCTGCCCTTGCTTAGAGGGTCAATGTCACTTCCTCATTTGCTTTGTCACGTTGTAATGTACCACTCAAGATACAAGTATAAGCAAATTTGTAAAGGTCTAGTGCATACAGTTGGTGAAAAAGTGACCTAAACGCAAAAGTTGAACCTAAAATTTATTAAGTTATCTGCCCTTTGCTTGGAGGGTCAAGGTCACTTTCACATGTTCTTTGTCACGTTGCCATGTACCACCCAAGATACAACTATAAGCAAAGTTTGAAAGGTCTATTGCATACAGTTTGTGAAAAAGTGACTTAAGCGCAAAATTTGAACCTAAAAATTAGTAAGTTATCTGCCCTTTGCTTGGAGGGTCAAGGTCACTTCCACATTTGCTTTGTCACGTTGCGATGTACCACCCGTGATACAACTATAAGCAAAGTTTGAAAGGTCTAGTGCATACAGTTAGTGAGAAAATGACCTAAACGCAAAACTTGAATGTTGACGCCGCCGCCGCCGGAAAAGCAACACCTATGTCTCTTTTTTTTCTTCAAAAAGGCGAGACAAACAAATACGCAAACATGCGAAAATGCGAAATATAAATAATTTTTGATATAATTTATTATAAAACTGGTACAATTTGAAAGTACTGGACGGTTATAGGGTATTGCAGAGTGCGTATTAGTATACTTTAATTTTCGGAAACGAGTACCGTTTTTATCGGAACCGACTAGCCAAACTTCGCAACTAGCTGAGTATGCTGTTTACAACGCTGCTTATTTTTAGCAACACAACGATGCTTTTAGCACGGGTTCCGGTTGTTGCTCTTCGAACGGGATAGTTCTCTTAAATTGCATAATTGAGGGTTATTAATGCCATTTTCGATATATGTATCATACTTATATCAAATCAGAGTTGACACGTGTCTACTAGTTGTTAAATTAAGTCCATTAGTGACCGACCTTTTCACACCCAATCTTTCTTAATATTTGGGTTCAGCCAGCATTATTAGATAATACATGTACAAGTATAACACATATATGATCATGTTATATGAATATACGACTTGGCATAAACCAGTGCAACTAGAGGACAAACCAGTAAGGGTACGTCAGGACAAGATTTAAGACAAACACTAAACGCATCCGTTATTCGAGGATTATGTAGACGTAATCAAAGATCCAAAAAAAGTCCTATCACGCACTATTAAAGTGGAAAGCATAGTGTCAAACTGTAAATGGATCAATCAGTAAATATGCAAATGCATGACAAAATGATAAAGTCATAACCTCTTTTTATAATTTTTTTTAAAAGTTTAACGTAGTTGAAGAAGTTTGTATATCACGTCACCAAAGAAGTAAGGTTGTGATAATCCAAGTCCCAGAAGAGTTCTAATCATATTTTTATATTATAAAAGTAGATTGGGGTTACGATAACACCGTTTTGCAAAGGGTTACAATCTCTAGAAAATCGAATAATTTGAGAAACATTGAACCCATAAAAAATTGCCCGGGAACATCCAATCTATTTGTAGATAATTAAAAATATCAAGTACTTCTCCAATTTCAAAAGAGAGATTTCGATCAAGAAAAGAAGCGACAGTATCAGAAACATTAGATTGGTTGAGATGAAGTTCTTCAGGATAGATAGTAGAAAATAAAGCGCTGTCAATGTGTAATGTGTCATCCAGACACCGAAACGTATCATTCAAGTCTTCAATCACACCTGCCTGAGTATTTGGTGAATGGCTCAACATGAAATCTCGTTCATTGCAGTACAACAATGTGCACAGTGTGTACCCATAGCGATACCAACACTTTGTCTATAAACGGTAGTTATGTACCTGAAGAGAATAATATCTAATAGGAAAATAAGTGCGTCACAAACTTCTTGGTATATCCACATAGTGTATTTGTCAAAACTGCCGTAAGTTATACTGCTTTAATAGTGTTACAGGCCAAACATTGTGAAGAAAATTATGAAAACAAATAGTATTTACCAATATATAGTATCTGCTTCATTGATAATTAGTGTAGACAGAGTATCGCTATATATGTACATGCACACAAACTCTCGTTTGCAAGCACATTGCTTTGATTTATCCGCTTGTGTCTCAGATATTTAGATCGCTGTTTGGTGTTGTTTGGCTGCTTTTGTTGACTGGGTGCTAGTAGGAATGGGTGCTTGTAGGATTTTTGCCATAAATAATGGATTATCTTACGTTCTGGTCGCAGACTGGTGTAGATTTTGTTTAGTATATCATTACGTTTTATTTATGATCAAAAACACGCACATATTGATTGCGCGCCAAAAATATAATTTACATAATTATGTTGGAGTTACAGCTGTGCCTTGTTGTACAAGACATATTTTGTGATGCTATAGCAAATGCTAAAAATTGAGATCGGTTTGATTAGCGGAACATCTGTATTGTTACTGTTTGCCCAAAATAGAAAGCTGATACGTTTTGTTTATGAAACAGGACAGTTTGTAGACAGTTTGTAGACAGTTTGAAAGCTACTTGATGTAGTTTATACAACATATCATAAATTATTATGTAAGCTAATGCAATATGTTTTGGGACAGTTAACTTATTATATACCATCTGAGTGTATTCATATTAACATGGTGCGTCTCTTAGTATTAAATTCATCCAGAAAAACTGTTCTTGTTGTAGTAAAGTAGCTTACCATTTTCACATTATCTGAAATTTTATGATATGGTCCTAGAAACAATTCAATAAGCATGTATGTGGAAACAGTACAAAATATATTGGATACTAAGACATTACAACCTTTTAATTTGTACACAAAGTATGTAGATTACTAGATTAAGTACATGAAGTATGTAACATAGATCATGTAGATTAACAATTATATGTTGTTAACATTTTATTTGAATAGCAAATGTACAAACATGTATAAACAGTCCATATATGGATGCATTATAGTCTACCTGCTCCTATAATAAATTATAACTTCATACAATTTGTGGAATGGATATAACTTTCTGATCTGATGTTATATGATATAAATGTGAAACCAAATCTAAAACACTGGGCTTCCTCGGTAAGAGAAATGTTATATCGAATGGGGTTTAATGATGATATATGGTTAACGCAAAGTGTTGGTAACGTAAAACTGTTTCTATGCAAAGATTAAATGACAACCTTGTAAAAAAATTAAATAGTAGATTAACCCATTCAAGCAGAGCTTTATTTTATAATAATATATGTAGTTTTTGATTTCAGCCATACCTCACAGTATGTAATATATCAAAATTTAGAATTGCTTTGACTAAATTAAGAGTCTCGACTCAAAGATTACAAAGAGATGCAGGACGATGGAATAAACCAAACATAACACCGATAAATAAGAGCAAATGTAGCGTTTGTAATATTTTAGAAGATGAGTCTTATTTTATGTTAGAATGCCCGATTTATTCCGATCTGAGAAAACAATTTATCAAAAGATACTATTGGAATTGACCGAATATGCATAAAATGATTTGTTAATTAATTCAACATGTACAAAAGAAATAGGAAATGTCGCCATTTTCATAAATAAAGCCTTTAAAAAAAGGAACGAAACTATGTTTGCCAATAATTGGAACTATATGTTGTATAATGTATTAAAAATGGTTGTAGCGTTGCTAATAATACGTATGTTTACCTGTATATGTATACCTGGTTGCTAAGCATCTACTTACAATTACTTAAGTGTTCATACAATTAAAAGCTATGAACTATATGCAATAATGATTATATATGCTAAAAGCAAAGTTTATGTGTAAAGTATACAGATCTGAAACCCATCAGTATGTAAATGAAATGTTCAAACGTCGAATAGCAAATAAACAAAAATTACCTGTTTTGAGATCAGAAACAGCCCATAACTTTATCCCCCCAACACCCCACAACATTCAAGCAAAGTGTTACATATTCTGGACCAATTATTTGGAATAGCTTGCCGGTCAGCTTAAAAAGCTTGACAGTTGATTATTTTCATTATAACTTCGTAAAATCGATCAAACATACATCATAAAGTTATTAATGTATTACTAAAAACATCTAGACTGATATTAAAGATTGCGAATAATATATATCTAAATCTGAAATTATTTGAGTTCAGAATATTTAATTTTCGGTTTGAACATTTTGTAAATAGAATACTAGAGAATATAGGGGAGTCAGATATGTATATCAAACAGTTTGATTGTATGTAAGTATGTTGAAAAGTGTTAGCATTTAGCTTTGTTTGCTTGTTTGTGTGTTCTGTTATTATTGTTTTTCAAATAATTAAGCTCCTTTTGTTTTTGTCTATGTTTTCGGGTATCTACATATATGTTATGATGTCATCATTTTGTTGTGCATGTTTATGTTTCTGAATTATTACGATTATTATTTGTGAGTTAGAGTATTTTGAAATCTAATGTATGAGCAGGCCCGTGGACAGAAGCTGAATGGGCGTATACAAGGGTGTGTGAGGCTGGCTGCTGATATCTTAATATTCTCTTATTCATTACGTTTAACCAATTTGCCAATAAGTATTGTAAATGTGTAAATAATAGAGGGCCATATGGAAGATTAGTTTTGTAACTAAATGAGTTATTACCCTCTGTAAATAAAGTATATTATTATTATTATTATTTTATTATTATTAACTTATGAAATGTACGAATATACATGTATAAGTATTAACAGTCAGTATGTTATTCGGACATGCAAATATAATTAGTGTCTTTAGTAAAAGAAACTTCTTCTAAAAATGAAAAAGTTCATTATACATGTATATTATAAGTATTTGTTGTTTAATCTGAGGTGTACACACATTTATACACTGTACATATATGGATGAATTATAGTCTACCTGCTCCTATAGTAAATTATAACTTCATTACATTTGTGGAATGGATTTAGCTTCCTTCCAGTTGTAATTTCAAAACATTAAAAAGATTAACAAATGTACAACTCATATATAATTTATATTAAATAAAGTAAATGTGTTTCGGGGCAAGTAAAGTATACAAGTACAGATTCTAATCGATAGTATTCAATTAGCATTATACGTCCCTTGGTAGAAAATTAAACAGGACAAACTGACAGTCTTTATTCAATATGCAGGAACGTAGCTGACGAATGTTAAATTTTCCAAACGCATGTGAGAGGTTTTTAATGAATAAATCAATAAGTAGGTGTTTGAAAACAATACAAAAGTCTTATCTCCATGCTTACAAATTAAAATGTGTTAATGTGAATACATTCATCGTAAGGGCCAGTATAGTTGTGAAGGCATTCATGTCTTTTCGGCTCTGTATATTAAGATACCTTTTTCACGTTCTCTGACCAATGTATAGCCCTTATATATAATATATAAAATAGAATACAATATGTGTATGGCGTTCACAGGACAGGCACAATCAAAACCGTGCTATTATTGTCAATTTCATGGATTTCAACGTCGTTGAAGATATTATGCAGTGTGCATACAAAGTGAGAAATACTCAGAAATTCAGAATGCCAGGAAACAATTGTGGCCTAAGTATAAAGAGTTCAAAGCGCACATATTGTTTACCCGTCAAAACTGATAGTCGATGGACGCCTTGTGCACAACGAGTTACCGGAATGGCACAGATATATACAAGGTAATCGCTTATCTGAGTTGCAGTGGCCTACTTTGCCACTGACCGTTCCAAGGCGGTAGCCCTATTGTCAACCCTTTTTGTGTTTGTGATGTCGTTTGCATTTATTATTGCTTTTGCCTTCGTGTTTGTCTGTCTGCGTGTCTGTTTCTGTGTTTTGTGGTTTACTGTCCTCCTTGAATGCTACTTTCCCTGTCCGATCTTTTTATATTTCTTTTGCAGCATGGTAGTCCACTTCGTGACCGACAGGTGTTCCAAGGCAGTGATGAGAATCCTATCGAATTCCAGGAATTACATTATAACAGCTCACGCCAAAAAACCTTCATCACTGAGCATATGGAACCTCAAATAAACGATTCAGTTGTATCTCAGGAGTCCCTTGCCAGACATAACACAAGTGAGCCAACTATAGTTCCAGTTTATCACAGCCTCAGAAATCCAAACACACAGCTGACGATATTTTGTCGTCGGTGAACGAGTTTTCTACGATGCATGATAAGCAAACCACACAACAATCCGTGACAACAACCCCGTGACAACAACCCCATGACAACAACCCCATGCTATTACCAAATGAACAGTTTATAATTTACTCACAACAAAACATTGATAACAGTCTAATCCCCCCTGAGAGAGGGAGTGGGAGAGGGCGAACACACAATGCTCTTGCTGTACACCGTGTTTCTTCACGATCTTCAAAAAGGACGAGCTCAGCTATCCGATATCGGAGACAAAATCTCAGTGCTTCACGTGATAAAGAGGATTTCCCACCAATACATAGAAATAGCTCAGCTAATCACGGAGTGCATAGCACTGACACTGACACGATTAGCAGTCAGGGGTTTATCCCAGATACTATTAAAAACACAGAGAGCACACACGACTTGAATGACAGGTCATAGGACACCGAGGAGAAGGTAACGCTACGTTGTGCCTTATTAAATGTCCAGGGCTTAGTGACGAAGAGAGTTAATACATTGAGAACTATTGAATCTAAAAATGTGTTTAAAAATAATGATATTGTTTTATTAACAGAAACATGGACAAACGAATTTGTTGAATTAGACGTTGAGAACTGAGTATTTTGCCTTGAATAGAACTGAAAACAAAAAAGCTAGTAAACGTAACTCTGGCGGCATTATCCCCGGAATGATGTAACAGATGATACTCTTATTTTTCAGAGTTGTGATGATATTTTATATACAAATTGATGGTAAACATTTTTCATTGCAGAATGATCTATTGTTTTGTTTATGCTGTTATACCAGACTATAGTAGCAGGCAGGCTTTAGTGGATACGAACATATTGGATAGACTTGTTGATTTTATTACAGTTGTAAACTCCAAGTATGGAAGTGGTTTAAACTTTGTTTTATGTAGCGATATGAATAACCACAGACATAATAACAAATAGATTGGACACTACGAAAATTATCTAAATTTCACGTAGCACAGTGCGAAAATTTCACAAAATATTTCACAACTTTAAACCCATATATAATGAAGAGTTTTATAGATACAAGTTTTATTCATGCAAAATACCATCACAAATTTAATTTTCTTTCCAATGATAGTAGTTTGTTTTCTCATACTTTTAGAACAAAAAAGGAGTTTGATGGAAACTTTGACTATGTCAAAACCTTGAATTTTAAGAGAAAAGCAAAAAATGATGACATTTTTAACTTTAAACATCTTTTTATACAATTTGCTAGTTTGAAAATAAACACAAACTATTATAATACCATTTTGCTATTCACTATGATTCTTTTGAATGTATTCCCATCAAAATCTATGAATAATTGAGAAAGAAGATAGAAGGAAAAGTTAAGGTGCCACGTGATATTTTGGTTACTTCCTTGGCTAAGATAGGAAGTTTCCTATCTGTTTATTAATATGTCTGTGGAATAGCCGCACTTCAAATAGTCCAGACTATGAAGTTGATGATAACGGTAACCATATGAATATATTACTAGACGAATACACCAATGATGATTAAATATATCGATTTTCTCAAGATAAGGGCAGAGTTAATAATGCATTGTAACGATCATTGTCTTTCAGACATGTGCAAACAAACCGGATTACGGATATTAAACGGGCGGGTGGGTAATGATAAAGGGGTTGGCAAATATACTTTTGTTGGAAATCGTGGGTTCAGCATGGTTGGTAATGTCCTCAGTAATCAAAACGTATATCAATATGCAACAGTGTTTGAGGTGAGTGAACCAACTATTTTAAGCGACCATTATATTATTTCATTCTCTTTTGCATTTTCTAGACCGGTTTATACAGATGAATTTGCAAATACGAACTTCAAGAAAATTGATTTTAAGATTGATTATTTTGAGAAACTGTCATCACCTGAGGACAAACTGACGTTGTCTACCTTAAATCGATACACGAGAGATTGTCGGATATTATCGATGAAGTTGTATCCCCTTTATTTAAAAGAAAAGTTAATACTTTCACCGAAAGAAACCGACATACGGAAATAGGCTTAGAGAGTCTTTGGTACACGAATGAATGTTTTGAAACCTTTTTATACATGTTAAATAAATATCGATTTGATAAGACTGATTAATTTTTTTACAATCTGTTTTAATTCACTGGAAGATTTTATTATGCTACATTATGAGGAACACTATTTTTCGATATTATTAAATTACTTAAACAGTAACATATTGCCTATTTCAAGTTTATATTACTAAAGTGTATGGGGTGGGTGGGTGGGGCCTGTAAAGGCACAAACGACCGCTCTCTGTGAAAGGCTAAGCTCGAATGAAAAAACGCCTTTTGTAATTCTATATATAAATTACAAGCAAATCTCGTGCAATACCTGCAAAACCGGTCGATTATAAATAACATTTATAAAATCTAGCGCACAGGTCTTTGATTCAAATCAATGCTTGAACAACTCACAGGCAGTTGTTCATAAATCAAAATACAAAGATAAATTATAGTAAATGCTTAGCAACCAGGTATACATTATACAGGTAAACATACAAATTATTATGAAATGTTCAGACGTCGAATAGCAAATGAAAAAATACCTGTTTTGAGATCAGAAACAGCCCATAATTTTATCCCCCACAACCAAAGAAGGAAACATTCAAGCAAAGAAGGATAAAAATATCGGACAGGGAAAGCAGCATTCAAGGACGACAGTCAACCACAAAACACAAAAACAAACACGCAAACAGACAAACGAAAAGGCAAAAGTAATAAAAAATGCAAACGACATCACAAACACAAAAGGGTTGACAATAGGGCTACCGCCTTGGAACGGTCAGTGGCAAAGTAGGCCACTGGGGGTTTAAACCGGTTCTAGGGTGCACCAAACCTCACACTTACCCTACTGTCATCCCATTAAAACAGGACAGTGTACATAAAGAAATTCCCGCCATGATCTAATCTCTAACCAACAAGGCAGCATCAATAGGCAATATAAGTAAAACACAAATATGCTCGTGTAAATATAATACAAAAAAACAATAGCCTAAAAAGCCACAATAAAGTTACTCATTGACTCGGCAGAAGCCAGAGCAGTAAGAGAATACACCATTAAGGGCACGACAAGAAAGATCATGGACAAACATCAAACGCCACCGTCCCAATGGGCTTTAGGTAGGCGTCATCATAGGGTACACAGCCTGTCCGATTGCTACATATAAGTGTTCATATTCTGGACCAATCATTTGGAATAGCTTGCCAGACAGCTTAGACAGTTTGAAAACATCGTAAAATGGCTAAACATACATCATAAAGTTATTAATGTATTACTAAACACATCTAGAATGATATTATAGATTGCGAATAATATATCTAAATATGAAATTATTTGAGTTCAGAATATTTAACTTTCGGTTTAAACATATTGTAAATAGAATACTAGAGAATATATGGGAGTTTGATATGTACATCAGACAGCATGATTGTATGTAAGTATGTTGAAAAGTGTTAGCGTTTAGCTTTGTTTGCTTGTTTGTGTGTTTTGTTATTAGTGCTTTTCAAATAATTGATACCCCTTTTTTGTCCATGTTTTTAGGTGTCTACATATATGTTGTGATGTCATAATTTTTTTTTAACATATTTTATGTTTCTGAATTATTACGATTATTATTTGTGAGTTAGAGTATTTTAAAATTTAATGAATGAGCAGGCCCGTGGACAGAAGCTGAATGGGCGTATACAAGGGTGTGTGAGGCTGGCTGCTGATATCTTATTCTCGTTATCATTATGTTTAACCAATTTGCCAATAAGTATTGTAAATGTGTAAATAATAGAGGGCCACATGGAAAATTAGTTTTATAATTAATGTCTGTAAATAAAGTATATTATTATTATTGTCATTTTATTATTATTAACTGATGGCATGTACGAATATACATGTATAAGTATCAACAGTTAGTATGTTATGCGGACATGCAAATATAATTGTGTTTAGTTAAAAAACATTCTCCTAACAATAAGAAGTTGTTGTTTAATCTGAAGACTGAGTTTGACTGTCAGCCATATATATATATATATGTATATTTGTATGTATATCTTAAAAGGCGGTTAGCCTATTGGAAATTTGAAGAAAAAAAAATAAAGTATGTATGTATCAGTATGCTGTGACAAATATGGAATTATATTGAAAAAGAGCATCAAACGCTTTTGTAAGGAAATCGGCAAAGTGTCCCGCGCGGATTTTAATCCTTTACAAAATAACGATTGCTTTTATTAAATCTACAATACTTTACTGTGTACGTTTACTAATAGATATTTGGTATTTTTAGGTTGGTATCAAATTTATCAATTGCTCGTCCTGTATTTGCAAATTTGTCAATAGACACATTGGTTCCTGCTTTAAGTTTTAAATATCTACCGACTGAATCACAGGCTAGACATATAATGTATGGATTATACACGTGACTTCTTTTGTTATATACATTCTGACAGTTGTATCCATGGGTATAGACAAAAATGGAAGACAAACGTCGTTCAACTCACCAGAGGATATTAGCGATCGTAATGTCTTGAGTGAATACGTGTCTGGCATGACCGTTAGTATCGACATATGACGCATGAAACACATCTTGCACGATATATGCATACTCTCAGACGTTATATGACCGTAGTTCAGAAGCTAGATTACGTTTTGAAGGATGATCGTAATCACTGCTATTTGTGTTAAAACAAGTCGGGGATATAGAGAATATCATGTTAGTGCCTGATCCTATGCAGTTTATCAGGTGAGGCTGTGAAAAAAATGAAGTCCGAGGCTTTGCCGAGGGCTTCATTTTTTCGTGCTGAACTTGATAAACTGGATACGATGAGGCACTAACATGATATTCTATTGATCATGTTGATCGTTTAAAATCATTCAATTTACCTTTTTTCCATTTTTTTTCCATTATTTTCCCGTTTAAAACCAGACGTCATCAAATATACCGTGACGTCATCAAAAGAGGTTCTGACGTCATCAAAAGAAGTGCACCTTACGGGAAGGTTTTATCTCAGGCACCCTGGTTTTCGGCAGAATTGTGCAGATTGACATGATAAACTGTCATCCCGTACGTCCGTGAGTCAGTGAGTATGTGCGTCCCTGTGTAATGTACACTATCTATCCTACATCGTCGAAGACACGAACTTGACTATTGCAATGTATATGATTTTAAAATATGTTTATATATTCACGTGGGTATTAAATATTCGTATCTCACCCGGGTTAGCGGGTTGAAAGTAGTTTTACTTCTTCTTGTTTTATTGTAGGAGTGTGACTTGTGTATGTGTATGTTCTATCGTTGTCTCAAGGGTCAATACATATACTGAAACGCAAAAGAAACGCATCTCGGGAATTTCCGCTATATATTGTATATACTGTACACCTAACTCCACATAATATTCCCAAGAAATCACAAGATCTTTTGTAAAAACAAATGTTGCACTTAATTAGAGGAAGGACACAACTATGATGCTGTAGACGTTTTAATCACACTACACCTTGTAACAAGAAATAGTTCCTCTTTGGAAAACTGAGCCATTTCTGTACTGTATTTAACGTAAAGAGTTTGCAGTATTTTGCCACCTAAGTTTGCTCACATGCTAGAGCCAAACGCGTACTCTGTCAATAATGAAACTGTATTGTGTGTTGCTTTAGTATTTCTTTCCGAAAGAAAGGTCTTACGTAGCCATGTACCATTCGATTAACAGCAGCATATTGTACATATAATATATAGCGGAAATTCCCGAGTTGCGTTTCTTTTGCGTTTTGAACAGTATATTTCGGATGTTAGCGTGGGCCCACTGGATCATACTCTGGGGGGGGCTGGACTTGGTTGGGTAGTCGGGGTTCAAAAAGGGCAATGTTTTAAAAGCAAGTTCCATTGCAAGAGAAACTGCACTGACGAAAATGAAAATGATCTTGGGTCATCTTGAGTAGTGGTGAGAGGTCAAAATGTAGAACTTAGTCTATTTTTGATCTTTGTTTTATCGCACTTCTCTGTTTGCAATACAGACGTTAAACTTCCCATGAGTTCTGTCTTTCTCAAGTGTGCATACATGTCATTATCTAAAAAGGATTGGGAATTCTGATAGCTCGCCATCGACCTGCTTCAGTTAAGTATTTGTTAACCATGCACATTATATAAATATGAATGAGACTTCGTAAGTGTAGACATCTACATGTGGAGTTTGCTTTGTGTCTCGATTATGTCCTTGACTTTACTTTTGAAGACACTACTACCTGACAATATACACGACTTCCGTATGCTGGTATAATGTTGGCAAATATATAGATTTACACCAATCTGTTTTAGGGGCTTCTTTGCAGAATTACGTATATACGATCCACTATCAAACTGCACATATTTGCCGTCTGTACATTTGTTTTCAGAATAATCACGGCTCTTCAATACACTGAGGCGGAGAGGGGTAGTGGGGCTCGGGGTAAACAGGAATGTAGTCAGATTAATCTCCATCTGTATTCTATTTTCAAGTTGTAATTCCATTTCTAACTCGTTTGCGAATTTGCTGAGCCGAGGAGAGAGGGTATGTCCACCATTGTAGAAAGCACTAGTACACTTCTAACTTAAAGACAATAACACCTCTTCGTGCGTTCTCCTTTTGTATCAGTTCAAGCTCAGTTCATTCGCGCTATGATTGCATGTTAATGCAACTGATGCATACATATTCTCGTAAAAGCTGTTATTAGGCGCCATGCGTGACTACATTGTGCAAGATAAACATATGTTGTAAAAACAATAATTTATGTATCGTGTAAAATAAATATGTATGCATGATATACATATTTAGACCTACACCACAATTATATGTACTTACCAGTCAATTAAACTATCTTTAACCTTGTGGAGCTAATTGTCACTTCCTATGTTTACCAACTATTATCTGATTATTGAAGAGTTATTATTAATAATGAGGTTAATATATGGTTTTCGTATACAAACAGCGGGTTATAAGACAATTTAAGCGATATAAATGAATGATTAGCATGCAAACCATAGGTTGCTTACTAGACAGAATGTATTATGCCAGACGTCGAACTTATAAAACAAAGCAAACTGCATTAACCCGTTAATATTAATATCGAGATCAGCACGTATACAATCATGCACCGCAAAACTTAGACTTTTGCAATATATTATGGAGAGTATAGTTAAAGCCCCAACTGCCATATAAAAGCCAGAAGATAGCGCTGGGGCAGGTTTCTATATAAAGTTTGCATGTTTCACATCAGAGGTCCGTTTTTCAAGATTTTGAATAAACTACTGTAACATGAATTATGAAAAGTTGCACAAATACACATTTAAACAAAGTCATGTTAAATCAACTGGTGTAATTATTTCTTAAACAATCAGTTACAAAGTATAGTTTCAAAAAATATTTTAAACCACCTGTCAACTAATTTGAATTTGCGGGAGCCTATGAGGTTATGACCCTTGCTAATAGGTATGAAAGCACCAATTATTTTCCCCATAGACACCAATGTTAAAGTGTCACATATTAATAATTTGCTGCAAATTCAACTCAAGTATGGATAATGCAGCAGTGTAATGTTCATATAGAAAACTATTTTTTCACTTGAAAAATAACCAGAAAACGTGGGGTCACAAGACATGTAAGAAAGTTCTTGTTTGTTTACTAAACAGGTCAAGGGTACAGCTGTTTTTATTGATCGACTGTTTTCATTGCTCACAAAGTGTAAGCATAGAGTCGAAATTTCGAAAATGTTCATCAGTGATCCAGTAAAACCTATTAATACGCTTCTTATACATATAACCACAAAATCGAATAGAAATGGGCAGTTTTCCCCTACTAATAATGCCCATTTCCATCGAAAAAGGAGGGATTACATTTTATTATATAAACTACATTCGACTACACCTCGGAGGTTTACATGTAATTGGTGGTGGTATAACATTTCCCACGTGGCTGTGTTTAGCGACAAGAGTGCTGCAGCAGACGGCTTAGATCTACTCTGTATAATCATCAAAACCAGACAATGTGAAGCATCACAATTTAAAGCGGGTTGTCAACAGCCCTTCACAAAGGCACCAAATCTTGATTTTGTGTGGTTATAACTGTATAGGAAAAGTTTCAAAGTTCATTTGTGAAATATTATTGTGATTCAGTTCAAATATAGAGTCGGCTACTTCAGCATGTGTAGGACAATCTATACATCAGCTATTATAGTTGACTGACAGGCTGTGAGCGGCAGTGGTAATTTGATAGGCCACTACTATAAATATTTACTACCCCGGCAGTAAATGTTGGGGGTTTAAGATAGCTAGCTTTCTTGTTCATCGCAAATTAAATATTAAATTGGCGTTTATATACGATATGAATACGAATTAACGAAATGTGATATTATCTAAATTCCGGAGTAATTCATATGAATTTCAGAACTCGAAGGCTAAATGCATTTAATAGGCGTAGCGCAAAGGTAATATATTCATTATAACATATACTTCTTTTGTAAACAACACAAGTCAAAAAAAGTATTAAGAAAAATAGGACAATTTGAATTTAAAGTTGAGATGATTTTTATAGCTTTTTATATATATATTCGTTTTATATAGTCTATCGTACGGAGCTAAATGATTTGAGAGTACGCACAATAGCGGAAAACTAACAGTACTCTTAGCTAAAAGACAGACACGGCCCTATAGAAACCAGAGCACCCAAATGATATGTCAACCTCAGGTGTGTATCCGTAATGTACCACAAACTAAATTAAATGAGCATATGAGGTCAAATTAAATAGGCACAGGACTGGAAAGAAATACACAACATAAAGCGTGATGACGGCAGCGTAACCTACTTGGAACAGTCAATAGTCCAGGTAATACGGCCTACTGGTTAGCGTACTAATATATTCTATGCGTACACAAACTCGCTATTTTCCATATTTTCAGTGCACAGTTGGAAAAGACATTGTTCATAAAAATACATACCATCAAAGAAAAAGTCAACCTCAAAAACATGCCAAATAATGCTGTTCACAAAAACCCTATACTAATGTCAGTGCTTGCATGTTACTGTAACTTCTGAAAGAAAGTATAGCTACCAAAACCGTTTTATAAGTAGCACGATGTAGAGTCGCGTGTTTCATCACCGCAAACAAATTCGTTGCCAGTAGCGTTAGCATGCCATGCTGGAAAGTAACCGCTACTCTTGGACACCGGATATCTCGGGTTTGAGATTCAAAGACAACAATGGGTTTATACGGTGTGTCATTAGACAAAACACTTGCCAAAGCCGATTCCGCCGAGTTCGGATTAAAACCAGAAGGTACAGTCTATAGGAGTTTATCCTTTGACAAGCTCGTTTAAGAATTATAGGAATATTGTATTAGTAAGAAAGGGTATGGAACGGTTCCCTTACTTGTATATCTCTCTCTCTCTCTCTCTCTCTCTCTCTCTCTCTCTCTCTCTCTATTTCTCTTACTCTGTATATGTCTGTCTGTCTGCCTGTCTGTCTGTCTCTCTGTCTCTCTCTCCCATGCATATGTCGGTATGGACTAGATAGTTCACATGTATCATAGTTTTATGTTTGAACCCACTGACATTATACACATGTGTCAGAAAACCTGCTACTAGATCTGAAGTTGCAAACAAGGGATTAAGTTCTTCAACAGCTATACCATGTATACAACTTATTGTATTGACCTCTTCCTATATTGCATGTATAATCATTACTCATACATTTGCTTCAGAGGGTATCAAGCCATTGTCTGGTCAAATCTTATTGGTTCAAAGACGTCAGCCGGTCATATAATCTGCATGATTAATCATCATTTTTCAATGATGAAGCACATCTAGACAAATCGTAATTCTCAAAAAAACAAGCAACCAAGCACTGCAGTAGACCTTCAAACCAATCTATCAATCTACACGACAAATGTGTATGAATGATTAACAATAATATCATATCGTACAGTTTTCGCAACATTGATCGTCTTTCTAGAGGAACATTAATTAAAGCTACAGACCCTGCATTTGAATCTCTTTCTTTTTAGCAGGCGTGTCTTTCTTTCTAACTTCATGTTCACAAGCTCATGGCGAAATCGGGTATTTAAGCGATCAAATTTAGCGCAGGACAGCATTTACTATGGAGTAGTGCATTTCGTAAGGTAGAATTATAATTTGCAGAAGAAAAAATGTTTGCCTCTCAAAGGACTTGAACACAGGATGTTCTAATTGACACTCAGTTACAGACTGCCGTTCTAGCCTCTGAACTACAGGGGTTTCTTGAAAAATAAGGTATATTTAGTACCATTTATTATAATACAAAAAACAAAACTTAATACATTGGAACGCACCTCAGACGTATCAGTGTATAGTACATCATGTCGCACATGTAAAATTAACCAAGCGGGATGTAATAATATATAAATATCACATTCAAGAGAGGATGATATGACGAATGTTCACCCTGAGGATATGAGTATCGCCCGAGGCGAATTGAGGGTGATAGTCCATATCCGAATGTAAATGTAATATTTATTTTATTATACCAAAATCCTCTTTGAAAGACTGAACATAAAATTAATCTGTTGTTGCCCTTAAAGTATGTGTATTATAGGGAAAACAATAAGATTGTTGTATTTTTACATTTTAATGATACAACAAAAACAAAGGGTATCACAGAATTATATCACAGATTAATATAACAATAAATCTCAACAAACAAGTAATATCACATATTGATCTCGTACAATGGATTCTTATCCCAGTATGAAATTAAGAGATCAATTAATTAATTAACTAGTTTAAACGATTAAGTAATACTATCACAGAATTATATCACAGAATAATATAGCAATAAAATCTCAGCAAACAAGTAATATCACATATAATGATCTCGTACAAAGGATTTTTATCCAAGAATGAAATTAAGAGATCAAATAATTAATTAACTAGTTTTAACGATTGAGTAATACTATCACAGAATTATATCACAGAATAATATATAGAGGTTAATAACCAGTGTTTTTGAGATACGGGAAATAACTCCCGAGGTAGAGAAATGACCCCGATATAAGAACGAGTGCGGAGAAAAAGGCCGAGAAATGATTCTTACTAAAAAACGAGTAGATATAGCTTTTCTATTCCCGGTATTTCCTATACAAATCCCAGACAAATATGTATTATAACAATACAATCTCAACAAACAAGTAATATCACATATAATGATCTCGTACAATGGTTTCTTATCCCAGTATGAAATTAAGAGATCAATTAACTAGTTTTAACGATTACGTGTACATTCGAGTTGCTTATATTTCACGCTTTTTTGTTTTACTTAATCTAAAGCGTAACTGCGAATAGACGACTCGGAGCGATGGCCAGAGGCACGCATGATGTGCCTTGCTGCAAAACAAGCGTTGTCCAAGAGGTCGCTCTAATACTGTGGTTTGTACATAATTTAGAAATTTTCCCAAGTTTAGAAATTCCACACATCATATTTGACAACGTATTCTTCCGAGGGGGAATACCAGTACAATATCATGCCGAATGATCTTCCTCGAACGACTCCATGGGTCGCTGCCATAGGCCATCAATCTGCGGATGCAGCTTCTGTAAGTATTTTCTGAACGACATGACTGGACACATACCGGAGATCCCGGAACAGCGTACATCCTTGCCTCTCCAATAGTGTCATCATTGTTCACTGACCTGAAATAAATATCAAATCACTAATATTTAGTACCTATTGTAAATTAGCCAACATACCACCAGCTTGCATATTTTAGGCCACTCGTCTATAATATAAGTGCAAAATTATTCAGAAACAATCATAGCAACTGTGTATGTTTGGTTTTAATTATTCGAGTGATCTCCATCTGGGCACTGACAGATGGTACGGTGGTTGCCAGCACGGACACGTGAGTTTCCCCGGGTTCCTGTCACATAAAGGTCATTCAACGCTCTCACTTGCACCGTTGAGAATGATTTGCATAAGCTGTGTAACATAAATTGGATACTGTATTGTGACGACCGCATCAACTCATGTTACTAAGAGCTTAAAATTTCAAAGAATGTTTTCATAATTTAATATAAATAGAGACGCGATCTCCTTATGGACAAGACAATACTATATACCTTTGGTTTTTGTGTGCTTATGCTATGGCCTGGTACACATATTCAACACCGCTAGCATCTGATGTAATGACAAATGCAGATTTTTTCATTTTCCTCAAGTTATCCCTTCCTCGTCTACATAAAAAGTATTTGATGTCAAACCACACTTGTTTTGCAACCCACAAGGTGTATGTGTTCAACACAGTCTATGGCAAATGACTTCTTCAAATCTTCAGGTGCAGTGACTGGCTTATGTTCCGTAGATCCAATACCCATTCTTTTCAAGCCAGTGACCTTCGCTTTGAACATGTGACGACATCTAAAAAACTCAGGATCAATATTTATATCGACGCAGCATTTTTCTTTCAGGTATTTGCTTATCCCATATGTATTTGAATTAAGTGTAGAAACTTTAATATCCTCGCCAGTTTATTTCTGATCGACGCGAAAAACAACCGAAGTTGATTGTTGAGTTCTGTCTTAGTTAACTCCTCAAAACATTTTTTGTCCGGAGATAAAAATTCACTCCCTTTTGATACATCTCTGCGTACTCGCGGCATCCTTATTTGACAGCAGCTGGTTTATGTCTTCTTCAGAAACTGCAGCAATTTGTTTTGTTTGCATGTTGTTGTTTGGTTGATCATATGGACGCTTTATATGCGGACTTCAATAAGCGACAATATAAAGCGGATATAGTGCCGGCAAGGAATTTAATCGAACCGTACACGCATCATTCTGCGCATGTTATAATTATTTTACTAGCACCCTGCGATTTACTATCACCCTCTAATATCACCCTTGCGTGAGCTAGTAAGAAATAACACATTTTTGTCTATTGGGATTTAGCATGGGCGTTTTATATGAGATATAATAAAATATTTTATCAAATTAAAACCAGGATTCCGTTTCAAAACAACTTTATCTTTTAATGTCTCACTAGTGAATTAATCAACACTATATAATATAAATGTAGAAACGGTCACTTGTGGACCACTGCAAACATGCTATAAAATGTCCATTGGTCTTTAAATCTCCCCTCAATATGCAAACCTTCCTCTGAAGCTCAGAATATCCACAAAAAATCAAAAGTTGACCAGATTTTTTTTTTTAATTCTAGTCTTTTTCAGCACCCCTCAAAACTAGCTCCATTTCACTGATAATTCAACTGTATTTTACCCATTTTCAAATTATCATATCTTCCTCGAAAATCACCCAGTGGCATCCAAACTTGGCAGAAGTCATGAACATGTTCCAGTCTTGTCACCTGAAGGCAGAAATAAGAGAATAATTGCACATTTCCAAGTTGAGAGCAAACTGATTAACACAGCCCTAGTTTTTTACGGTGTAGGAATCTTCCTACCGTCATGGTCAAGGGAGGTAATTCTGTAGTGAGACCTTTAACTGAATTATTTTTTTGACATAAGTCTCAAAACTTTATCAAACAAAGTAACAAAGATAAGAAAGATGAGATAAGAAAAGAATATTAAGATAAGATAAGATAAGATAAGATAGATAGATAGATAGATAGATAGATAGATAGATAGTTAGATAGATAGATAGATAGATAGATAGATAGATAGATAGATCAGTAAGTAAGTAAGTAAGTAAGCAAGTAAGTAAGTAAATATATCAATAAATCAATAAGTAATAAAATAAAGAAATAAATAATAAAAAAGATTATTGACTAATGCAACAATAACCGTCAAGTCGATATAAATTTCATACTTCGTTTACAAGTGACGAACATAGAGAGGCCAGATTAGCGATGGAATCGATATTGAAGAGTGACACGCCGATCACTATTGACAACATGACAAGAGATGGGGACAGCAAAGCATTCAAGGTCGCTCGTGCTGCTCAACTTGCTATCACGGGCAAACCCATGTCAAGAATGGCGGATGGTGTACATCTTACTAAAACAATGAGAAATAAAATTAAGAGGACTGAGTTTTCACAAAAGATGATTCCTGGACATACCAAACGGGACCGAGCATACATTCAGAAACGCTTTGCAAAGGACGTATCTCACCGTGTACTGACTTGAGTTTAAAAATGTACAGCAGACTATAGACGACACAAATATTCCCTTTTTACAACAAAAATATGAAAATTTGAAGATGGCTATAATAGACTGCTACCAGGATAAATGTGGGAAAACTTGTGGTAAATATTCCATGTCGTGTGGGAGTAATCCACCAATCTCAACGTGGAGAAAACATTTTATGCCAACATCATGTAAACCTCTAAAGATTCAGGGGAGACGACACAAATAAACTAAACTAATCGACTGTTTAAATGTTTGACTGGGAAAAGACGCTGCGACCAAGACATGTAAAGGTGCCGACACAAATCACAGTATCAATGCCTCAAACCCGAAAGACGTAACCTTTCGACGTAACGCTAAAGGCAGAAAATTAGGTGCGGCAGCATGGTTTAATGACGGACGGGCAAACTCAGCAATAGAACAAGTTAATGCTGTTAGAAGGTCATTTCCCCAAAACACAAAAGTGTTACGGTCACTTAAGAAAATTCAGGACAAAAATACGTACGACAAACAGCAACAAATGTTACAAACTTATAAAACAGCCAGATTTATCAACAAAGTGAACACATTTAAAGTATACGATGACCAACGACAACATAAAACATACTCAACTGACCTTCTCGACAAGTACACAATGACCACACATTTTGCTATATGAAAAGTGGGTGGGGTAACAATTTGACATGAAATACTACAATAGGATAATATAAACAATCTACTCACATGAAGCATGCAATCAGGATACTCTTTATGTCCTAAACACAGTATTGGTATCTTGTGCAGGCATCTTTGTCTTTCCATGTTGACGTTATGAGGCTCCAAGCTGAGATGGTCAAATCGCAAACATAAACTGTTGTGGCAGAGATGAGACACGTCCATCCCCCTAGGAATACCAGGAACACACATCACACACATATACATCACTCTATGAGCTAACATGTTCATCTGAGTATGTCTCCCAGCCAAAACAATCGACTGTCTCCCATATTCTGAAACTTTCTGACCACAGATTCGTCTATCAAGTCCCAAATGACGGTTATAACGCATGCACGGAGTCCGACTAGAAGCAAAGTAGTATATTTTACACTGCAAAAGCATCAAATACTTATCAAAATCCATATTATACCTTAGAAATGCACTGTTTCATCTAAAATCAAGATTTCACTATAAAAAATCCACTCTGGCAACAACAAACGCTGTCTATCAAGCCTTTCACTGATCCAGATGAGGGTTGTTTAACGTCTCACTAGTGAATTAATCAACACTATATAATATATGTAGAAACGGTCACTTGTGGACCACTGCAAACATGCTATAAAATGTCCATTGGTCTTTAAATCTCCCCTCAATATGCAAACCTTCCTCTGAAGCTCAGAATATCCACAAAAAAATCAAAAGTTGACCAGATTAAAAAATTTTAAATTCTAGTCTTTTTCAGCACCCCTCAAAACTAGCTCCATTTCACTGATAATTCAACTGTATTCCTACCCATTTTCAAATTATCATATCTTCCTCGAAAATCACCCAGTGGCATCCAAACTTGGCAGAAGTCATGAACATGTTCCAATCTTGTCACCTGAAGGCAGAAATAAGAGAATGATTGCACATTTCCAAGTTGAGAGCAAACCGATTAACACAGCCCTAGGTTTTTACGGTGTAGGAATCCTACCGTCATGGTCAAGGGAGGTAATTCTGTAGTGAGACCTTTAATGTGCGTTTGATGTGTTTGTGCTCTTGTCTGCACTAGTTATTGCGTAATATATATTTAGTGTTCAAAGTGCTACAACGAACCAACAAATATCCGTGGCCTAGTGGTTAGATCTACATAAACAGGAACAAATAAAAGCGAAACTTCACTGGTTCAAATCCAGTTCCGTGCAGCTATTTTCTTTTTAAGCACCGAATCTGGCTTATATACCGACCTTTTGGCCGATCGTCTATTGAAATTACTTCACCCCCGTGAATCGCTCATATCCATGAGTCAGTACTAGTTTATATACAGCGTCTGTAGGTTTAAGATTTTTATGATGTTGCGAGGCCTAATAAGATGAAGCTTAAAGCATATGTATTAATTTTCGTCGATTCGTACGGATGGCGCGATGTAAACAGTACTGTTTCTACTCATGAGAAAAGGTCCGTCTTTACCACAAACAAATCAACCGTCATATGGCCACCCATGTGATAATAGTGACGAAACTAACGAATATCAATTTAAACATCAAAATATGTATATATGACACCTCCAGCTGCTTATGGAATAGGTATAACAGAACGTGCATGTCTTCAGATACTCTAGGCGGTGAATATATACTCAGTACAGTTAAAGAACAAAACAATTTTGATATTCGATTATTTTTAGTCCGCTGTTGTTGTTTTTTGTGTTTTTTTGTTCAAATCAAGCTTGTATTTTACGTTAGTACACACGTTTCTTTGTTTCAAAGGTTAATATATGCGATAAACAGTTACATAACATTTGCTCTACTTCTTTCGGTCTATTCCCGAGCACTTTAAAGAACCATAGGAATCTATTTGATAATAAGAGTAGGGCAGGTTCTCGGATTCCTATGTATCCTTCCCCTCCCTCTGGGCTTGATAGAGAGCGTTTGTTGTTGCCAGAGTGGATTTTTTATAGTGAAATCTTGATTTTAGAGTGAAACAGTGCATTTCTAAGGTATAATATGGATTTTGATAAGTATTTGATGCTTTTGCAGTGTAAAATATACTACTTTGCTTCTAGTCGGACTCCGTGCATGCGTTATAACCGTCATTTGGGACTTGATAGACGAATCTGTGGTCAGAAAGTTTCAGAATATGGGAGACAGTCGATTGTTTTGGCTGGCAGACATACTCAGATGAACATGTGAAAGGAATTGTCAGAAAACTTTAACATGTCAGTGAACATGTTAGCTCATAGAGTTATGTATATGTGTGTGATGTGTGTTCCTGGTATTCCTAGGGGGATAGACGTGTCTCATCTCTGCCACAACAGTTTATGTTTGCGATTTGACCATCTCAGCTTGGAGCCTCATAACGTCAACATGGAAAGACAAAGATGCCTGCACAAGATACCAATACTGTGTTTAGGACATAAAGAGTATCCTGATTGCATGCTTCATGTGAGTAGATTGTTTATATTATCCTATTGTAGTGTTTCATGTCAAATTGTTACCCCACCCACTTTTCATATAGCAAAATGTGTGGTCATTGTTTACTTGTCGAGAAGGTCAGTTGAGTATGTTTTATGTTGTCGTTGGTCATCGTATACTTTAAATTTGTTCACTTTGTTGATAAATCTGGCTGTTTTATAAGTTTGTAACATTTGTCGCTGTTTGTCGTACGTATTTTTGTCCTGAATTTTCTTAAGTGACCGTAACACTTTTGTGTTTTGGGGAAATGACCTTCTAACAGCATTAACTTGTTCTATTGCTGAGTTTGCCCGTCCGTCATTAAACCATGCTGCGGCACTTAATTTATTGTCTGCCTTTAGCGTTACGTCGAAAGGTTACGTCTTTCGGGTTTGAGGCATTGATACCGTGATTTGTGTCGGCACCCTTACATGTCTTGGTCGCAGCGTCTTTTCCCAGTCAAACATTTAAACAGTCGATTAGTTTAGTTTATTTTTGTCGTCTCCCCTGAATCTTTAGAGGTTTACATGATGTTGGCATAAAATGTTTTCTCCACGTTGAGATTGGTGGATTACCCCCACACGACATGGAATATTTACCACAAGTTTTCCCACATTTATCCTGGTAGCAGTCTATTATAGCCATCTTCAAATTTTCATATTTTTGTTGTAAAAAGGGAATATTTGTGTCGTCTATAGTCTGCTGTACATTTTTAAACTCAAGTCAGTACACGGTGAGATACGTCCTTTGCAAAGCGTTTCTGAATGTATGCTCGGTCCCGTTTGGTATGTCCAGGAAACATCTTTTGTGAAAACTCAGTCCTCTTAATTTTATTTCTCATTGTTTTAGTAAGATGTACACCATCCGCCATTCTTGACATGGGTTTGCCCGTGATAGCAAGTTGAGCAGCACGAGCGCCCTTGAATGCTTTGCTGTCCCCGTCTGTTGTCATGTTGTCAATAGTGATCGGCGTGTCACTCTTCAATATCGATTCCATCGCTAATCTGGCCTCTCAATGTTCGTCACTTGTAACCGAAGTATGAAATTTGTATCGACTTGACGGTTATTGTTGCATTAGTCAATAATCTTTTTTATTATTTATTTCTTTATTTTATTACTTATTTATTTATTGATATATTTACTTACTTACTTGCTTACTTACTTACTTACTTACTTACTGACTGATCTATCTATCTATCTATCTATCTATCTATCTATCTATCTATCTATCTATCTTATCTTATCTTATCTTAATATTCTTATCTTATCTTATCTTATCTTTCTTATCTTATCTTATCTTATCTTTCTTGTGATGTGATGTGAGATGTGATGTGAGATGTGATGAGATTGTAAGAAGTAAATAGATATTAAATAATGTTTAATTAATGTGATGACATCGTGAAGATGACATCATGAAGATGACGTCATGAATATGACGTGTCATCATGAATATGACGTTACCTTTTGGCTTAAAAATCTAACCATATTAGGATAGGAAGGTTTAGGATTTCATCAGTCCAGCTTAGCATCCACTACAATTACAAGTAAGCTTATCTACCAACAATGAAGTTTCTTTGGAAGCAGAAATGATAAGTCAAAGATGATGTACTGTTCGAATAATAAAGCATTTATTCAAGAAACCAATAAATTGCCATATAAGGGCATGCATTTTGACACTTGAATTAGGTAATATTACATAAACAGTAAATTTGATACAATGATGAGATAAAGCAATCATAGAATACTAAAACTTAAACGTTTCAAACATTTTCTTTAACAAGTATAGAAGATATTCAAGTTTAGCGGTTGATATGTTGTGGCAGTTCTGTGCATTTTCAAGTCGTCCGAAACTGACCTGAAGCAACTGTGACCGGCTTCATGTGTTATGCCATTTTGTTAAAAATAGTCCGTGGATAACACCAAGTAAAGTCATTTTATGTTCGTCAATAGTGTTACTTTGTTTGATAAAGTTTTGAGACTTATGTCAAAAAAATAATTCAGTTAAAGGTCTCACTACAGAATTACCTCCCTTGACCATGACGGTAGGAAGATTCCTACACCGTAAAAAACTAGGGCTGTGTTAATCGGTTTGCTCTCAACTTGGAAATGTGCAATCATTCTCTTATTTCTGCCTTCAGGTGACAAGATTGGAACATGTTCATGACTTCTGCCAAGTTTGGATGCCACTGGGTGATTTTCGATGAAGATATGATAATTTGAAAATGGGTAGAAATACAGTTGAATTATCAGTGAAATGGAGCTAGTTTTAAGGGGTGCTGAAAAAGACTAGAATTTAAAAAAAAAATAATCTGGTCAACTTTTGATTTTTTGAGGATATTCTGAGCTTCAGAGGAAGGTTTGCATATTGAGGGGAGATTTAAAGACCAATGGACATTTTATAGCATGTTTGCAGTGGTCCACAAGTGACCGTTTCTACATATATTATATAGTGTTGATTAATTCACTAGTGAGACGTTAAAAGATAACGTTGTTTTGAAACGGAATCCTGGTTTTAATTTGATAAAATATTTTATTATATCTCATATAAAACGCCCATGCTAAATCCCAATAGACAAAAATGTGTTATTTCTTACTAGCTCACGCAAGGGTGATATTAGAGGGTGATAGTAAATCGCAGGGTGCTAAAGTAATAGTAAGACTGTAATATATCGCTAGTTATAGTACGGTTTCGGCTCAGACCTTCAGGTTTATGAAAACTATATCATAACCAACAACAAAGGAAAACCATTAGGGATATGGTACAAACATGTCACACAAAACATAGAATCTAACATTGTATACAGTGTAAATTTAAGTATAACTATATTCAACACAAAACAATAAATTTGCCTATCGTCTATTTCATGCTTTATCCAAATCTTTATTTACTCCACATTAATTATTATTAACATGCATCAAGTTTGAAAGCGTCATTGCATAGTTTTCTCTAGTTATTATCTTAACATATGATTATTTAAAACACAGCTCTCACTTCAAAATTGTGTTTTCAAATTGTTAAAATATTACTAAAGTATAATTATCCGTAAGTGCTACAATATTGCATGTTCATGCGCTTTTTTTAAGACCATAACTTTATCACTAATTAATTGCGTATTTAAACAATACATATTAAAATTAGTCAAAAGCGTAAGGTCGTACTGGATTCTTTGTTAGTTCTAACATAGTTATACTTTTATAAATGAAGCAGTTGTAATGTTGCTTAATATTATGAAAGTTCTTTCCGTTTCCTACTGCAATAACATTTCTGCAGAAATCTTAGACATTTCTCCAAGGCCGGTGTTTAAGTACCATCTCGTTTTCCAAACAGTTATCTATATCTTTTTTTCCAGGCAATTTCCCCCTGAGAACTATAAATGGCAGACTCGGCAGTTTATTTGACAGCAGCTGGTTTTTTGTCTTCTTCAGAAACTGCAGCAGTTCGTTTTGTTTGCATGTTGTTGTTTGGTTGATCATATGGACGCTTTATATGCGGACTTCAATAAGCGACAATATAAAGCGGATATAGTGCCGGCAAGGAATTTAATCAAACCGTACACGCATCATTCTGCGCATGTTATAATTATTTTACTAGCACCCTACCGTCATGGTCAAGGGAGGTAATTCTGTAGTGAGACCTTTAACTGAATTATTTTTTTGACATAAGTCTCAAAACTTTATCAAACAAAGTAACAATATTGACGAACATAAAATGACTTTACTTGGTGTTATCCACGGACTATTTTTAACAAAATGGCATAACACATGAAGCCGGTCACAGTTGCTTCAAGTCAGTTTCGGACGACTTGAAAATGCACAGAACTGCCACAACATATCAACCGCTAAACTTGAATATCTTCTATACTTGTTAAAGAAAATGTTTGAAACGTTTAAGTTTTAGTATTCTATGATTGCTTTATCTTATCATTGTATCAAATTTACTGTTTATGTAATATTACCTAATTCAAGTGTCAAAATGCATGCCCTTATATGGCAATTTATTGGTTTCTTGAATAAATGCTTTATTATTCGAACAGTACATCATCTTTGACTTATCATTTCTGCTTCCAAAGAAACTTCATTGTTGGTAGATAAGCTTACTTGTAATTGTAGTGGATGGCTAAGCTGGACTGATGAAATCCTAAACCTTCCTATCCTAATGTGGTTAGATTTTTTCGCCAAAACGTAACATTAATTAAACATTATTTAATATCTATTTACTTCTTACAATCTCATCACATCTCACATCACATCTCACATCACATCACAAGAAAGATAAGATAAGATAAGATAAGAAAGATAAGATAAGATAAGATAAGAATATTAAGATAAGATAAGATAAGATAAGATAAGATAAGATAGATAGATAGATAGATAGATAGATAGATAGATAGATAGATAGATAGATAGATAGATAGATAGATAGATAGATAGATAGATAGATAGATAGATAGATAGATAGATCAGTAAGTAAGTAAGTAAGTAAGTAAGTAAGTAAGTAAGTAAGCAAGTAAGTAAGTAAATATATCAATAAATAAATAAGTAATAAAATAAAGAAATAAATAATAAAAAAGATTATTGACTAATGCAACAATAACCGTCAAGTCGATACAAATTTCATACTTCGTTTACAAGTGACGAACATAGAGAGGCCAGATTAGCGATGGAATCGATATTGAAGAGTGACACGCCGATCACTATTGACAACATGACAACAGACGGGGACAGCAAAGCATTCATGGGCGCTCGTGCTGCTCAACTTGCTATCACGGGCAAACCCATGTCAAGAATGGTGGATGTTGTACATCTTACTAAAACAATGAGAAATAAAATTAAGAGGACTGAGTTTTCACAGAAGATGTTTCCTGGACATACCAAACGGGACCAAGCATACATTCAGAAACGCTTTGCAAAGGACGTATCTCACCGTGTACTGACTTGAGTTTAAAAATGTACAGCAGACTATAGACGACACAAATATTCCCTTTTTACAACAAAAATATGAAAATTTGAAGATGGCTATAATAGACTGCTACCAGGATAAATGTGGGAAAACTTGTGGTAAATATTCCATGTCGTGTGGGGGTAATCCACCAATCTCAACGTGGAGAAAACATTGTATGCCAACATCATGTAAACCTCTAAAGATTCAGGGGAGACGACAAAAATAAAATAAACTAATCGACTGTTTAAATGTTTGACTGGGAAAAGACGCTGCGACCAAGACATGTAAAAGTGCCGACACAAATCACGGTATCAATGCCTCAAACCCGAAAGACGTAACCTTTCGACGTAACGCTAAAGGCAGAAAATTAAGTGCCGCAGCATGGTTTAATGACGGACGGGCAAACTCAGCAATAGAACAAGTTAATGCTGTTAGAAGGTCATTTCCCCAAAACACAAAAGTGTTACGGTCACTTAAGAAAATTCAGGACAAAAATACGTACGACAAACAGCGACAAATGTTACAAACTTATAAAACAGCCAGATTTATCAACAAGGTGAACAAATTTAAAGTATACGATGACCAACGACAACATAAAACATACTCAACTGACCTTCTCGACAAGTAAACAATGACCACACATTTTGATATATGAAAAGTGGGTGGGGTAACAATTTGACATGAAACACTACAATCGGATAATATAAACAATCTACTCGCATGAAGCATGCAATCAGGATACTCTTTATGTCCTAAACACAGTATTGGTATCTTGTGCAGGCATCTTTGTCTTTCCATGTTGACGTTATGAGGCTCCAAGCTGAGATGGTCAAATCGCAAACATAAACTGTTGTGGCAGAGATGAGACACGTCCGTCCCCCTAGGAATACCAGGAACACACATCACACACATATACATCACTCTATGAGCTAACATGTTCACTGACATGTTAAAGTTTTCTGACAATTCCTTTCACATGTTCATCTGAGTATGTCTCCCAGCCAAAACAATCGACTGTCTCCCATATTCTGAAACTTTCTGACCACAGATTCGTCTATCAAGTCCCAAATGACGGTTATAACGCATGCACGGAGTCCGACTAGAAGCAAAGTAGTATATTTTACACTGCAGAAGCATCAAATACTTATCAAAATCCATATTATACCTTAGAAATGCACTGTTTCACTCTAAAATCAAGATTTCACTATAAAAAATCCACTCTGGCAACAACAAACGCTGTCTATCAAGCCCAGAGGGAGGGGAAGGATACATAGGAATCCGGGAACCTGCCCTACTCTTATTATCGAATAGATTCCTATGGTTCTTTAACGTGCTCGGAGGATAGACCGAAAGAAGTAGAGCAAATGTAATGCAACTGTTTATCGCATATATTAACCTTTGAAACAAAGAAACGTGTGTACTAACGTAAACTACAAGCTTGATTTGAACAAAAAAAACACAAAAAACAACAACAGCGGACTAAAAATAATCGAATATCAAAATTGTTATGTTCTTTAACTGTACTGAGTATATATTCACCGCCTAGAGTATCTGAAGACATGCACGTTCTGTTATACCTATTCCATAAGCAGCCGGAGGTGTCATATATACATATTTTGATGTTTAAATTGATATTCGTTAGTTTCGTCACTATTATCACATGGGTGGCCATATGACGGTTGATTTGTTTGTGGTAAAGACGGACCTTTTCTCATGAGTAGAAACAGTACTCTATACATCGCGCAATCCGTACGAATCGACGAAAATTAATACATATGCTTTAAGCTTCATCTTATTAGGCCTCACAACATCATAACAATCTTAAACCTACAGACGCTGTATATAAACTAGTACTGACTCATGGATATGAGCGATTCACGGGGGTGAAGTAATTTCAATAGACGATCGGCCAAAAGGTCGGTATATAAGCCAGATTCGGTGCTTAAAAAGAAAATAGCTGCACGGAACTGGATTTGAACCAGTGAAGTTTCGCTTTTATTTGTTCCTGTTTATGTAGATCTAACCACTAGGCCACGGATATTTGTTGGTTCGTTGTAGCACTTTGAACACTAAATAGATATTACGCAATAACTAGTGCAGACAAGAGCACAAACACATCAAACGCACATTAAAGGTCTCACTACAGAATTACCTCCCTTGACCATGACGGTAGGAAGATTCCTACACCGTAATAAACTAGGGCTGTGTTAATCGGTTTGCTCTCAACTTGGAAATGTGCAATCATTCTCTTATTTCTGCATTCAGGTGACAAGATTGGAACATGTTCATGACTTCTGCCAAGTTTGGATGCCACTGGGTGATTTTCGAGGAAGATATGATAATTTGAAAATGGGTAGGAATACAGTTGAATTATCAGTGAAATGGAGCTAGTTTTGAGGGGTGCTGAAAAAGACTAGAATTTAAAAAAAAAAAATCTGGTCAACTTTTGATTTTTTGTGGATATTCTGAGCTTCAGAGGAAGGTTTGCATATTGAGGGGAGATTTAAAGACCAATGGACATTTTATAGCATGTTTGCAGTGGTCCACAAGTGACCGTTTCTACATATATTATATAGTGTTGATTAATTCACTAGTGAGACGTTAAAAGATAAAGTTGTTTTGAAACGGAATCCTGGTTTTAATTTGATAAAATATTTTATTATATCTCATATAAAACGCCCATGCTAAATCCCAATAGACAAAAATGTGTTATTTCTTACTAGCTCACGCAAGGGTGATATTAGAGGGTGATAGTAAATCGCAGGGTGCTAGTAAAATAATTATAACATGCGCAGAATGATGCGTGTACGGTTCGATTAAATTCCTTGCCGGCACTATATCCGCTTTATATTGTCGCTTATTGAAGTCCGCATATAAAGCGTCCATATGATCAACCAAACAACAACATGCAAACAAAACGAATTGCTGCAGTTTCTGAAGAAGACATAAACCAGCTGCTGTCAAATAAGGATGCCGCGAGTACGCAGAGATGTATCAAAAAGGAGTGAATTTTTATCTCAGGACAAAAAATGTTTTGAGGAGTTAACTAAGACAGAACTCAACAATCAACTTCGGTTGTTTTTCGCGTCTATCAGAAATAAACTGGCGAGGATATTAAAGTTTCTACACTCAATTCAAATACATATGGGATAAGCAAATACCTGAAAGAAAAATGCTGCGTCGATATAAATATTGATCCTGAGTTTTTTAGATGTCGTCACCTGTTCAAAGCGAAGGTCACTGGCTTGAAAAGAATGGGTATTGGATCTACGGAACATAAGCCAGTCACTGCACCTGAAGATTTGAAGAAGTCATTTGCCATAGACTGTGTTGAACACATACACCTTGTGGGTTGCAAAACAAAGTGTGGTTTGACATCAAATACTTTTTATGTAGACGAGGAAGGGATAACTTGAGGAAAATGAAAAAATCTGCATTTGTCATTACATCAGATGCTAGCGGTGTTGAATATGTGAACCAGGCCATAGCATAAGCACACAAAAACCAAAGGTATATAGTATTGTCTTGTCCATAAGGAGATCGCGCCTCTATTTATATTAAATTATGAAAACATGCTTTGAAATTTTAAGCTCTTAGTAACATGAGTTGATGCGGTCGTCACAATACAGTATCCAATTTATGTTACACAGCTTATGCAAATCATTCTCAACGGTGCAAGTGAGAGCGTTGAATGACCTTTATGTGACAGGAACCCGGGGAAACTCACGTGTCCGTGCTGGCAACCACCGTACCATCTGTCAGTGCCCAGATGGAGATCACTCGAATAATTAAAACCAAACATACACAGTTGCTATGATTGTTTCTGAATAATTTTGCACTTATATTATAATATACGAGTGGCCTAAAATATGCAAGCTGGTGGTATTTTTGCTAATTTAAAATAGGTACTAAATATTAGTGATTTGATATTTATTTCAGGTCAGTGAACAATGATGACACTATTGGAGAGGCAAGGATGTACGCTGTTCCGGGATCTCCGGTATGTGTCCAGTCATGTCGTTCAGAAAATACTTACAGAAGCTGCATCCGCAGATTGATGGCCTATGGCAGCGACCCATGGAGTCGTTCGAGGAAGATCATTCGGCATGATATTGTACTGGTATTCCCCCTCGGAAGAATACGTTGTCAAATATGATGTGTGGAATTTCTAAACTTGGGAAAATTTCTAAATTATGTACAAACCACAGTATTAGAGCGACCTCTTGGACAACGCTTGTTTTGCAGCAAGGCACATCATGCGTGCCTCTGGCCATCGCTCCGAGTCGTCTATTCGCAGTTACGCTTTAGATTAAGTAAAACAAAAAAGCGTGAAATATAAGCAACTCGAATGTACACGTAATCGTTAAAACTAGTTAATAAATTGATCTCTTAATTTCATACTGGGATAAGAAACCATTGTACGAGATCATTATATGTGATATTACTTGTTTGTTGAGATTGTATTGTTATAAAACATATTTGTCTGGGATTTGTATAGGAAATACCGGGAATAGAAAAGCTATATCTACTCGTTTGTTAGTAAGAATCATTGCTCGGCCTTTTTCTCCGCACTCGTTCTTATATCGGGGTCATTTCTCTACCTCGGGAGTTATTTCCCGTATCTTAAAAACACTGGTTATTAACCTCTATATATTATTCTGTGATATAATTCTGTGATAGTATTACTCAATCGTTAAAACTAGTTAATTAATTATTTGATCTCTTAATTTCATTCTTGGATAAAAATCCTTTGTACGAGATCATTATATGTGATATTACTTGTTTGCTGAGATTTTATTGCTATATTATTCTGTGATATAATTCTGTGATAGTATAACTTAATCGTTTAAACTAGTTAATTAATTAATTGATCTCTTAATTTCATACTGGGATAAGAATCCATTGTACGAGATCAATATGTGATATTACTTGTTTGTTGAGATTTATTGTTATATTAATCTGTGATATAATTCTGTGATACCCTTTGTTTTTGTTGTATCATTAAAATGTAAAAATACAACAATCTTATTGTTTTCCCTATAATATACATACTTTAAGGGCAACAACAGATTAATTTTATGTTCAGTCTTTCAAAGAGGATTTCGGTATAATAAAATAAATATTACATTTACATTCGGATATTGACTATCACCCTCAATTCGCCTCGGGCGATACTCATATCCTCAGGGTGAACATTCGTAATATCATCCTCTCTTGAATGTGATATTTATATATTATTACATCCCGCTTGGTTAATTTTACATGTGCGACATGATGTACTATACACTGATACGTCTGAGGTGCGTTCCAATGTATTAAGTTTTGTTTTTTGTATTATAATAAATGGTACTAAATATACCTTATTTTTCAAGAAACCCCTGTAGTTCAGAGGCTAGAACGGCAGTCTGTAACTGAGTGTCAATTAGAACATCCTGTGTTCAAGTCCTTTGAGAGGCAAACATTTTTTCTTCTGCAAATTATAATTCTACCTTACGAAATGCACTACTCCATAGTAAATGCTGTCCTGCGCTAAATTTGATCGCTCAAATACCCGATTTCGCCATGAGCTTGTGAACATGAAGTTAGAAAGAAAGACACGCCTGCTAAAAAGAAAGAGATTCAAATGCAGGGTCTGCAGCTTTAATTAATGTTCCTCTAGAAAGACGATCAATGTTGCGAAAACTGTACGATATGATATTATTGTTAATCATACATACACATTTGTCATGTAGATTGATAGATTGGTTTGAAGGTCTACCGCAGTGCTTGGTTGCTTGTTTTTTTGAGAATTACGATTTGTCTGGATGTGCTTCATCATTGAAAAATGATGATTAATCATGCAAATTATATGACCGGCTGACGTCTTTGAACCAATATAACTTGACCAGACAATGGCTTGCTACCCTCTGAAGCAAATGTATGAGTAATGATTATACATGCAATATAGGAAGAGGTCAATACAATAAGTTGTATACATGGTATGGCTGTTGAAGAACTTAATCCCTTGTTTGCAACTTCAGATCTAGTAGCAGGTTTTCTGACACATGTGTATAATGTCAGTGGGTTCAAACATAAAACTATGATACATGTGAACTATCTAGTCCATACCGTCATATGCATGGGAGAGAGAGACAGAGAGACAGAGAGACAGGCAGACAGACAGACATATACAGAGTAAGAGAGAGAGAGAGAGAGAGAGAGAGAGAGAGAGAGAGAGATACAAGTAAGGGAACCGTTCCATACCCTTTCTTACTAATACACTATTCCTATAATTCTTAAACGAGCTTGTCAAAGGATAAACTCCTATAGACTGTACCTTCTGGTTTTAATCCGAACTCGGCGGAATCGGCTTTGGCAAGTGTTTTGTCTAATGACACACCGTATAAACCCATTGTTGTCTTTGAATCTCAAACCCGAGATATCCGATGTCCAAGAGTAGCGGTTACTTTCCAGCATGGCATGCTAACGCTACTGGCAACGAATTTGTTTGCGGTGATGAAACACGCGACTCTACATCGTGCTACTTATAAAACGGTTTTTGTAGCTATACTTTCTTTCAGAAGTTATAGTAACATGCAAGCACTGACATTAGCATAGGGTTTTTGTGAACAGCATTATTTGGCATGTTTTTGAGGTTGACTTTTTCTTTGATGGTATGTATTTTTATGAACAATGGCTTTTCCAATTGTGCACTGAAAATATGGAAAAAAGCGAGTTTGTGTACGCATAGAATATATTAGTACGCTAACCAGTAGGCCGTATTACCTGGACTATTGACTGTTCCAAGTAGGTTACGCTGCCGTCATCACGCTTTATGTTGTGTATTTCTTTCCAGTCCTGTGCCTATTTAATTTGACCTCATATGCTCATTTAATTTAGTTTGTGGTACATTACGGATACACACCTGAGGTTGACATATCATTTGGGTGCTCTGGTTTCTATAGGGCCGTGTCTGTCTTTTAGCTAAGAGTACTGTTAGTTTTCCGCTATTGTGCGTACTCTCAAATCATTTAGCTCCGTACGATAGACTATATAAAACGAATATATATATAAAAAGCTATAAAAATCATCTCAACTTTAAATTCAAATTGTCCTATTTTTCTTAATAATTTTTTTGACTTGTGTTGTTTACAAAAGAAGTATATGTTATAATGAATATATTTCCTTTGCGCTACGCCTATTAAATGCATTTAGCCTTCGAGTTCTGAAATTCATATGAATTACTCCGGAAATTTAGATAATATCACATTTCGTTAATTCGTATTCATATCGTATATAATCGCCAATTTAATATTTTATTTGCGATGAACAAGAAAGCTAGCTATCTTAAACCCCCAACATTTACTGCCGGGGTAGTAAATATTTATAGTAGTGGCCTATCAAATTACCACTGCCGCTCACAGCCTGTCAGTCAACTATAATAGCTGATGTATAGATTGTCCTACACATGCTGAAGTAGCCGACTCTATATTTGTATTGAATCACAATAATATTTCACAAATGAACTTTGAAACTTTTCCTATACAGTTATAACCACACAAAATCAAGATTTGGTGCCTTTGTGAAGGGCTGTTGACAACCCGCTTTAAATTGTGATGCTTCACATTGTCTGGTTTTGATGATTTTACAGAGTAGATCTAAGCCGTCTGCTGCAACACTCTTGTTGCTAAACACAGCCACGTGGGAAATGTTGTATTAGCAAGGGTCATAACCTCATAAGATCCCGCAAATTAAAATTAATTGACAGGTGGTTTAAAATATTTTTTGAAACTATACTTTGTAACTGATTGTTTAAGAAATAATTACACCAGTTGATTTAACATGACTTTGTTTAAATGTGTATTTGTGCAACTTTTCATAATTCATGTTACAGTAGTTTATTCAAAATCTTGAAAAACGGACCTCTGATGTGAAACATGCAAACTTTATATAGAAACCTGCCCCAGCGCTATCTTCTGGCTTTTATATGGCAGTTGGGGCTTTAACTATACTCTCCATAATATATTGCAAAAGTCTAAGTTTTGCGGTGCATGCTTGTATACGTGCTGATCTCGATATTAAGTTTGCTTTGTTTTATAAGTTCGACGTCTGGCATAATACATTCTGTCTAGTAAGCAACCTATGCTTTGCATGCTAATCATTCATTTATATCGCTTAAATTGTCTTATAACCCGCTGTTTATATACGAAAACCATATATTAACCTCATTATTAATAATAACTCTTCAATAATCAGATAATAGTTGGTAAACATAGGAAGTGACAATTAGCTCCACAAGGTTAAAGATAGTTTAATTGACTTGTAAGTACATATAATTGTGGTGTAGGTCTAAATATGTATATCATGCATACATATTTATTTTACACGATACATAAATTATTGTTTTTACAACATATGTTTATCTTGCACAATATAGTCACGCATGGCGCATAATAACAGCTTTTACGAGAATATGTATGCATCAGTTGCATTAACATGCAATCACAGCGCGAATGAACTGAGCTTGAACTGATACAAAAGGAGAACGCACGAAGAGGTGTTATTGTCTTTAAGTTAGAAGTGTACTAGTGCTTTCTACAATGGTGGACATACCCTCTCTCCTCGGCTCAGCAAATTCGCAAACGAGTTAGAAATGGAATTACAACTTGAAAATAGAATACAGATGGAGATTAATCTGACTACATTCCTGTTTACCCCGAGCCCCACTACCCCTCTCCGCCTCAGTGTATTGAAGAGCCGTGATTATTCTGAAAACAAATGTACAGACGGCAAATATGTGCAGTTTGATAGTGGATCGTATATACGTAATTCTGCAAAGAAGCCCCTAAAACAGATTGGTGTAAATCTATATATTTGCCAACATTATACCAGCATACGGAAGTCGTGTATATTGTCAGGTAGTAGTGTCTTCAAAGGTAAAGTCAAGGACAGAATCGAGACACAAAGCAAACTCCACATGTAGATGTCTACACTTACGAAGTCTCATTCATATTTATATAATGTGCATGGTTAACAAATACTTAACTGAAGCAGGTCGATGGCGAGCTATCAGAATTCCCAATCCTTTTTAGATAATGACATGTATGCACACTTGAGAAAGAGAGAACTCATGGGAAGTTTAACGTCTGTATTGCAAACAGAGAAGTGCGATAAAACAAAGATCAAAAATAGACTAAGTTCTACATTTTGACCTCTCACCACTACTAAAGATGACCCAAGATCATTTTCATTTTCGTCAGTGCAGTTTCTCTTGCAATGGAACTTGCTTTTGAAACATTGCCCTATTTGAACCCCGACTACCCAACCAAGTCCAGCCCCCCAGAGTATGATCCAGTGGGCCCACGCTAACATCCGAAATATACTGTTCAAAACGCAAAAGAAACGCAACTCGGGAGTTTCCGCTATATATTATATGTACAATATGCTGCTGTTAATCGAATGGTACATGGCTACGTAAGACCTTTCCTTTCGGAAAGAAATACTAAAGCAACACACAATACAGTTTCATTATTGACAGAGTACGCGTTTGGCTCTAGCATGTGAGCAAACTTAGGTGGCAAAATACTGCAAACTCTTTACGTTAAATACAGTAATGAAATGGCTCAGTTTTCCAAAGAGGAACTATTTCTTGTTACAAGGTGTAGTGTGATTAAAACGTCTACAGCATCATAGTTGTGTCCTTCCTCTAATTAACTGCAACATTTGTTTTTACAAAAGATCTTGTGATTTCTTGGGAATATTAGGTGGAGTTAGGTGTACAGTATATACAATATATAGCGGAAATTCCCGAGATGCGTTTCTTTTGCGTTTCAGTATATGTATTGACCCTTGAGACAACGATAGAACATACACATACACAAGTCACACTCCTACAATAACACAAGAAGAAGTAAATCTACTTTCAACCCGCTAACCCGGGTGAGATACGAATATTTAATACCCACGTGAATATCTAAACATATTTTCCAATCATATACCAATAGCCGTCAGGTGCACTTCTTTTGATGACGTCAGAACCTCTTTTGATGACGTCACGGTATATTTGATGACGTCTGGTTTTAAACGGGAAAATAATGGAAAAAAAATGGAAAAAAGGTAAATTGAATGATTTTAAACGATCAACATGATCAATAGAATATCATGTTAGTGCCTCATCGTATCCAGTTTATCAAGTTCGGCACGAAAAAATGAAGCCCTCGGCAAAGCCTCGGACTTCATTTTTTTCACAGCCTCACCTGATAAACTGCATAGGATCAGGCACTAACATGATATTCTCTATATCCCCGACTTGTTTTAACACAAATAGCAGTGATTACGATCATCCTTCAAAACGTAATCTAGCTTCTGAACTACGGTCATATAACGTCTGAGAGTATGCATATATCGTGCAAGATGTGTTTTATGCGTCATATGTCGATACTAACGGTCATGCCAGACACGTATTCACTCAAGACATTACGATCGCTAATATCCTCTGGTGAGTTGAACGACGTTTGTCTTCCATTTTTGTCTATACCCATGGATACAACTGTCAGAATGTATATAACAAAAGAAGTCACGTGTATAATCCATACATTATATGTCTAGCCTGTGATTCAGTCGGTAGATATTTAAAACTTAAAGCAGGAACCAATGTGTCTATTGACAAATTTGCAAATACAGGACGAGCAATTGATAAATTTGATACCAACCTAAAAATACCAAATATCTATTAGTAAACGTACACAGTAAAGTATTGTAGATTTAATAAAAGCAATCGTTATTTTGTAAAGGATTAAAATCCGCGCGGGACACTTTGCCGATTTCCTTACAAAAGCGTTTGATGCTCTTTTTCAATATAATTCCATATTTGTCACAGCATACTGATATTGTTATTTACATACTTTACTTTTTTTTCTTCAAATTTCCAATAGGCTAACCGCCTTTTAGGATATACATACAAATATACATATATATATATATATGGCTGACAGTCAAACTCAGTCTTCAGATTAAACAACAACTTCTTATTGTTAGGAGAATGTTTTTTAACTAAAGACAATTATATTTGCATGTCCGCATAACATACTAACTGTTGATACTTATACATGTATATTCGTACATGCCATAAGTTAATAATAATAAAATGACAATAATAATAATATACTTTATTTACAGAGGGTAATACACATTAATTATAAAACTAATCTTCCATGTGGCCCTCTATTATTTACACATTTACAATACTTATTGGCAAATTGGTTAAACATAATGAATACGAGAATAAGATATCAGCAGCCAGCCTCACACACCCTTGTATACGCCCATTCAGCTTCTGTCCACGGGCCTGCTCATTCATTAAATTTTAAAATACTCTAACTCACAAATAATAATCGTAATAATTCAGAAACATAAAATATGCTCAAAAAAAATTATGACATCACAACATATATGTAGACACCTAAAAACATGGACAAAAAAGGGGTATTAATTATTTGAAAAGCACTAATAACAAAACACACAAACAAGCAAACAAAGCTAAACGCTAACACTTTTCAACATACTTACATACAATCATGCTGTCTGATGTACATATCAAACTCCCATATATTCTCTAGTATTCTATTTACAATATGTTTAAACCGAAAGTTAAATATTCTGAACTCAAATAATTTCATATTTAGATATATTATTCGCAATCTATAATATCATTCTAGATGTTTTTAGTAATACATTAATAACTTTATGATGTATGTTTAGCCATTTTACGATGTTTTCAAGCTGTCTAAGCTGTCTGGCAAGCTATTCCAAATGATTGGTCCAGAATATGTACACTTATATGTAGCAATCGGACAGGCTGTGGACCCTATGATGACGCCTACCTAAAGCCCATTGGGACGGTGGCGTTTGATGTTTGTCCATGATCTTTCTTGTCGTGCCCTTAATGTTGTATTCTCTTACTGCTCTGGCTTCTGCCAAGTCAATGAGTACCTTTATTGTGGCTTTTTAGGCTATTGATTTTTTGTATTATATTTACACGAGCATATTTGTGTTTTACTTATATTGCCTATTGATGCTGCCTTGTTGGTTAGAGATTAGATCATGGCGGGAATTTCTTTATTTACACTGTCCTGTTTTAATGGGATGACAGTAGGGTAAGTGTGAGGTTTGGTGCACCCTAGAACCGGTCTAAACCCCCAGTGGCCTACTTTGCCACTGACCGTTCCAAGGCGGTAGCCCTTTTGCCAACCCCTTTATCATTACCCACCCGCTCGTTTAATATCCGTAATCCGGTTTGTTTGCACATGTCTGAAAGACAATGATCATTACAATGCATTATTAACTCTGCCCTTATCTTGAGAAAATCGATATATTTAATCATCATTGGTGTATTCGTCTGGTAATATATTCATATGGTTACCGTTATCATCAACTACATAGTCTGGACTATTTGAAGTGCGGCTATTCATATCGCCACATAAAACAAAGTTTAAACCACTTTCATACTTGGAGTTTACAACTGTAATAAAATCAACAAGTCTATCAAATATGTTCGTATCCACTTAACAATTATGATCACGGTTTCATTATTGTTATCATCATTAACAAATCCATTACGTAGGCTTGACTTGTTATACTATAAAATGCAATTTTAGTGGACAGCTCGAAACTTGTTTCAGGGAACTGGCTTGGCCCTGTGTACTACACGGTGGACTTCATACCGGAGGAGTCCGTTCGAGCGTCACAACACCAACTGAATTCCTTCTATGTGTTCCTGGAAAAAAAACGTTTTCTAAAACTCGTCCGTTGGATTGAGACGACCTCGTTTAAGTATCAAAGAAATATGTTCGTTAGTAAGAGCCCGACAGATTCCTTTGAATCCTTCACCTCTACCTGAGACGGCTCTAAATAACCTATGATGAGCTACTACTACTACTACTACTACTACTGCTACTACTACTACTACTTCTACTACTACTACTACTACTACTACTGCTACTGCTACTACTACTACTACTACTATTACTACTGCTTCTACTACTACTACTACTACTACTACTACGACTACTACCTACTACTACTACTACTACTTCTACTACTACTACTACTACTACTACTACTACTACTACTGCTACTACTACTACGTACTCCTACTACTCCTACTACTACTACCTACTCCTACTCCTACTACTACTACTACTACTACTACTACTACTAACTACTACTACTACTACTCCTACTACTACTACTACTACTACTACTACTACTAACTACTACTACTACTACTACTACTACTACTACTACTACTACTACTACTACTCCTCCTACGACTACTACCTACTACTACTACTACTACTACTACTACTACTACTACTACTACTACTACTACTACTACTACTACTACTACTACTACTAATACCACT
>JAWPHD010002987.1:147500-232775 GCA_037043455.1 Cyrtodaria siliqua
TACTACTACTACTACTCCTACGACTACTACCTACTACTACTACTAATACTACTACTAATACAACTACTACTGCTACTGCTACTACAACTACCTACTACTACTACTACTACTACTCCTCCTCCTACTACTACTACTACTACTACTACTACTACTACTACTACTACTACTACTACTACTACGACGACGACGACGACGACGACTACTACTATTACTACTTCTACTCCTATTACTAATGCTACAACTACTACTACTATTACTACTACTACTATTACTACTTCTACTCCTACTACTAATGCTACAACAACTACCACTACTACTACTACTACTACTATTAAATTACTACTACTACTACTACTACTACTACTACTACTACTACTACCACTACTACTACTACTGTTACTACTAGTACTACTACTACTACTACAACTACTACTACTGCTGCTACTATTACTTCTACTACGCCTACGACTACTACCTACTACTACTATTACTACTACTACTACGACGACTACTACTACTACTACTACTTCGACTACTACTACTACTACATCGACGACTTCTACTATTACTACTACTATTACTACTACTATTACTACTTCTACTCCTACTACTAATGCTACAACTACTACTACTACTACTACTACAACTACTACTACTACTACTACTACTACTACTACTACTACTACTGCTACTGCTACTACTACTAATACCACTACTAATACTACTACTACTACTACTACTACTACTACTGCTTCTGCTACTAATACAACTACTACTACTACTACTACTACGGCTACTACTACTACATGTACTACTACTGCTATTACAGTAACTGCTGCTATTACTACTACTACTACTACTACTTGCTGCTGCTGCTGATGATGATGATGATGATGCTGCTAATGCTACTACTACTTCGTCTAATACTAAGCTGCTACTACTACTACTACATCTAATACTTAACTAATACTAATACTACTCATATAATAATAATAATAATAATTATAATAGATCTACTACCACATATTTGCAATTATTTGTCTCATTTGTTTCCACAAGATACATTATACGCAGATTTTTCGCAAAACAACCACGTGTTGAAACGCATCATTAAACATCTACGAAATAATCAAGATCCGTTCTGGATAAACCTACACACTGAATATTGCATTCTTCAAACAACTGCCTGCTTATGTCGGCAAACTAAAGCCCGAGTAAAAACAAATAATATTTAAATAAAATTAAAGAGACTTAAGATAATAATAAAATTAACAAATTGAAATTGGAAAAATAAGTTTACATGTCAAGACATATTTGTGATTCGTATTTTGCTCTTTTAGAACTGGTATGGTTACAATCATACTGAAAAGGTGTTGCATCTTATAATTACCTCTCATGAACAGACTCAATAAAACCGAGTCTGCTACCTTTCTCACTTGTTTGTGTTTGTTGCTTCCAAGGGATCACTTTTTCAGTATGTATTGACATTTACACTAGCTTGTGTTTTGTTTTGTGTGGCGGCCGTAAAAAGTCGCCCAGACTACAAATCAGTAGTGTTATTACTTACTGTTCATTTGGTATCATCAAACCCGATCTGTGTGGCTTTTAAGTAGAATATCGCTTAAGCCATTGCTTGGAGACGTAAGAGGTGTTGCATCTTATAATAACCTCCATTAACAGACTCAATAAAACCAAATCTGCTACTTTTCTCTCTTGTTTGTGGATGTTGCTTCCAAGGGATCACCTTTTCAGTAGTTATTGACATTCACACTGGCGTTTGGTTTGTCCTATATGGCAGCCTGTAAAAAGTCGCCCTGACTACAAATCAGTAGTGTTATTATTTACTGGACCTTTGGGATCATCAGGCTCATTCTTTGTTGCTGTAATGTCGAATATCGCTTAAGCCGGTGCTAGGAAGGGTGATGGTGTTGCATCTTATAATTACCTCTCATGAACAGACTCAATACAACCGAGTCTGTTACTTTTCTCTCTTGTTTGCGTTTGTTGCTTCCAAGGGATCCCCTTTTCAATATTTATTTACACAAGAACAGACCGACGAAACTCATCGGCGCCGGTGAAGCTTGAACCCGGGTTCTTTCAGATTTCAAGACTAACATGCTGACACGTTCACGGGCCACGTCAACCCATTCATAATGGGTGGACATATTTGCAAGTAATATCTAAAGATACAAAGTTAATCCATTTAAACATTGTACGGAACATTAATAAATATCGTGTAAAGCAAACAAAATCAGCGATTTTATTCAGGAGAAATATATACAGTAAAACACGTTTACTATGTTTGCTCATTGTATGATACTGCATTCATTGATTGTCTTTGCTTTAAATGATATTGATCATGTGGGATACATGCATGTACGTGGGACATGTGAAATGGCTAAATGTGGCATTGTCATTCCAAGATGGTTTCATTTCTGTTTCTTTGCAATGTGTTCATAGGTAGTACATTTCTCCTTTATTTGTATGGTATTTTGATAATTTGTTAACGGTTTTCTTATATTTATTGATTTTTTTTAATGATAAAAATAATACTTTTTTGAGAATAGTGCAACAACTCCTTTACGAATACATGTATGTACGCATGACCAAGGCAGATATATACATTATATTTTTGTCAAGACAAGTGAAGCTATTAGAAAACTAGCCTATAAGACGCACAATTTCCACATTTTCCCCACGTTGTACACGGACATTTTCGTTTAAGCAACCATGTGTCACCAACTATCATTATATGTACATTCCACGAATGCTCAAACATACGCTTCCGTCTATCTAATCAATATATCGTACACGTATACCGTTTCACACGTAGTCCTACATTTCTCGGTAAGCTATTCTGTTATTGCTTTGCAATTTGTCCCCGTTTTGCAATTATCTTAGTAATACATTTTCAATATGCCGTTTCATTCAGTCTTAGGATAAATCGGGTCTTCATGAATATATATTAAACACATGCATGCTACTGGTAAGATTCACTGTTTGAATATAATATCCACATATATCCCTTTTTAATGATAATATTAAAACAATTGCATCGAACTTGTTCGTTTGAATGGTGCTTACGTCATTTTAGCACATGTTATGCCACATATATCACGCGTAAGAATCGACACTTTCTCACTTAGCAGTACTACTGAAGCTAAGCATGATATGGGGATCCCTTGAAAGCAGCAAACACAAACAAGAGATAAAATTAGCATAATTTTATTCGGTTTTATTGAGTCTGTTCATGAGAGGTAATGTAGGGTGCAAAACCTCTCACGCCTCATATCACAAGCATAAAGCGATATTCAACTTTAAAGCCAGACAGATTGGGCTTGAATTTCACAAAGGACCAGTAAGTAATAACACTACTGATTTTTAAGTTGGGGCAACATTGTACGGCCGCCACACAGCACTAAACAAACGCTAGTGTGAACGATAATAATACTGAAAAGGGGCTCGCTTGGCAAAAGGTGATCCCTCGACAAGTCTAGCTCCCAGTGGGGTTCGAATTCGCAGCGATTAGAGGGACAACTATCATAAGTCTATTTTCAGACGGTTTGTTTTCTTTATTTGAATGGTGTTTTACGTCAATTTAGCATAATGGAATAGCCATTTTCTATTGAGCCACATTGGTTGCGTGAGCAGTATCTTCACCTCCTTGAAAAATGAAGATTATTTGAAATCAAGGGAACGTAACATAAATATTGCCTTTTAATAAATATCTCATAAAGCAAATGCAATAATATTGGTGTTAAAAATACATTATAATGAATGAGTCCACAAGTATTGGCTTTTAAATATTGTTTTTTTTGTTTGTAACGTGTCATGTGTTCTATTCCTAACAACGTTATAGTTCAGAAATATACAAACATTCATCTTGCAAATATATAGTATAACGTTTTTCTTTCTAATGGTACAATCTTGAGATAATAATCTACCATGGAATAAGTGAAGTTGTAATGTTAACAAGTCTGTGATCGATAACTGGATTTGTTACATGTTTAACCTATCTCAGTTTCCGAAAAGTCTCTCAGATGTCGTATACTTACCTGAATAGATATAAATTAGCTTTAGATGTATCTGTCGCATGATCACTATAATAAACGATGTAAAACGTCAACAAACAAAAACGTGTAAGTATTGATTTGCAAATAACTGACATGACAAGACTTCTGAATGATATATTGAACGTTTGTGTCCAATCCAGTCGTCCATAATAATGTATATTCATTATATTGAACTTTTGTTTCAAATCCAGTCGTCGATGATAATTTATATTCAATATGTAATTGTCTTTTTTTCGTATCTCGACGAAAAGTCTTCTAGTTTTTCAGACCATACTATTTCATTAATATTAATTAAGCTTACGGACCATTTTAGTGCATATGCATTCTATAGGAAAATAAGACCGAAACACATTATGATGCTTTTATTTGGATTTGGATTGACCTCAGTATCGGTTCCAGCTCCTTTAGCAAACTAATATAATTTTAATTCTTAAAATAGTCCATAAATATGTTCATATATTGCATAATCAAAGAATTAAATTTCAATAAACCCAAAAAGGTATACAATCCAGGAAAAAGTGTGATCTCCCTCCACCACTAAACCTCGACCGTAATACATGCCCTAAACTGTGCTGAACATGATGTAAAATTCCATTCAACCAACGAACCAAATGAATAATTAAATCGTCTGATATTGCAAGGATGATAATGTTAGATGATTATTTTATCCCTGAATTCAGGGGAGATAACATGAAGAGTACAAATGTTTAGGCACAAAACAGTTATCTGTTACAGTTGCAGTAGACTGTTTGTATAATAAACATAATATAGTGGAATAGTTAATTGATGTTAAATAATAAAATTAAGTGATACTAGAGAAAGAACGAGAATTAGTGTGTATTATTCGAATATAATAAAAAAAAAGATGTCGAAATAATATTAATTTTACAAAAATCTTGAATTTTACCTCTCACTAAAGGCGCATTAAAATTGAAAATGATCTAAATCGTTTCATAAATTATACTCATTTAAGATCATTTATATACACAGCAAGTAATTCCGATTCTCCACCACGTTAGATATGTATCCCTTGTTTATTATATGTATACAATATATATGCCCGGATTATAAACACAACATTATTTTCAGGTCAGGAGAGCTTGTAATTCTTCCAGTGGACACTGTATAGTGAGGCAAGATACCACAAGCATATACGCGAGAGGAGAACAAGACACGTTGCTCTATAACATCCGATTTGATTAGAATAGATGATATCACTGATTCAAAACGAAACGGTAATATCACCTACTGAATGGGTGATATCACTCATTCGTTTTGAATAAGTGATATCGTTGATACGAATGAGTGATATCGCTGATTCGAATATATCACCCATTCAGTAGGTGATATCACGCATTCAGAATGAATCGATGATATCACCTATTTGAATGAGTGATATCACCTATTCGAATCAGTGATATCACTAATTTGAATAGGTGATATCACCAAATAGTATTAAAATGTAATATGGCGCACTATAAGATCCCCGGTCATGATCCCTTTATCAAACGTATTAGACATTTGTTCAACAGAAGTTATCACCCTATCATTTATCGATGTAATGACAAACGTAATGGTTACCCCATTTACACGTGTCCACTACGCTTTCCTCTTTGATTGTTCGATGAACCGACAGATGTTCAGCCTATGATGACGTCTATCTAAATCCTGAAAAGTAAGGTAACGTTTTATGTTAACTTACAAATTGTATAGTCGTGCCTTTTATTCTCTTGTTGCGCTAACTTCTGGCAAGTCACCGATTACGGTACTTACTTTGTGGCTTTCTAGGCCTTTGTTTCTTTATATTTATGTATACATGATCATGTTTGTTCTACTTATAACTGCCTAGCAATGCTGCGTAGTTTGTTACAGGATATAACCTTTTTTTTATATATCTACTGGGGCAGAAGATATAAAAAGAACACATGGTTATATTAAAATGTCATTAGGGTTCTAGTAATAATACAAGAATATGTCTTATTATTTCTATAAATATTTATCTTTATCAGGCTAGCACGCTCGCACACACACACACACACACACACACACACACACACATAGAAGGTCCCAACCGGGGAACCTAGTTTTTAACCTACAAACCGGGAACTTTTTTAATGTTAATGATACTGAGGACTAAATGCGATTTTTCAGATCAATATTGATTTTGTATTATACTATTTGTTCGTTTCATGAATATTAAGAAATAAATGTTTCATTTTTTTACAATCAAACCGGGGATATCTCCTATACACCTTTTTCTAGTTAAATCTCAACTAGACGGGGAACTAGTTATACACCGCATTTCAATCAAATATAAACAAAATGGGAAACACTTTTTAACTCAAACACAATTAGAAATAACTTCTTCATTATAAGAGATATTCATTGTTATTTGAGTTTAAAATCATTGTTCAGTCTACATGACAACTTAAAACGTATATTTTAATGAAATTCAAACTTAACAGTTGCCTTTCTTCACATCAAATTGATAATATTCCCAATTATCCGAATCTTTCATGGGTATCCGGTAAAGATTGGGAATTATTACCCGAGGTATGTTTTTTTATCAGAACGAGATTCCGCCATGGTTTGAAATTTTCTATCTGAACCGAATTCACGATCTGCACCGAATACCTATGATAGATTCTGTATCTTGCATATCAGAGAAGTGGCCATACACAATGTCGGGACAAAAAACATTGTCATTTTACATAGAGTTTATAACACAAACTCGGGTACCCATGCGCGACAATATATATTTCACAAAATATTATAGATATAGACCAAATTTCTATTTTATCAAGTTGGATATAATTATGTCTAATTGAGGCAATTAACTGCAGCTTTAAACTCATATTGGTTAGCTCAAGAGAAAAGACAATTTAATGTATAACATACAGGCACACGTGTCACCATTGAACGGACATTCGGTAGATGGAAGAGAAGGTTCCATGTGTTGCATTCGGAGGTAAACATAATTATATAAAATACACTATTAATACAACCATTTCGAAAAGTTATTTATCAGATTCATTTTTTTTCTAAATTTATTTTGAACTTCAATGCCATTGTTTTTTAAAATGTAAATAGTTGAAATATATGAAATAGTATGATTAAAACACACAGAAAATGTTATTTTTTTAATTGTTTTTTTATTTTACAAGTCATTCACCACAGATTCGTTACAATATAAAATACATCATAATCATGTCTAGAAATCAAGTAATATTGACTGCATGTATTGTTGTTATTGTACCAATATACTATTTTATTGAGTTATTATTGTATATGTTATTTTGTTATAATATTAAACCAAAGAAACACAAATATTCTTAAAATAGCCTAAAATTAGGCTTATACGTTGCATTCTTGCATACCGGACAAGGATATCCGTCATTTTACCGGGGGTAGATATTTCCATCTCACCCTAGGGTCGAGATAAAAAATTCACGCGCGCCAACATCCGGTATGCAGAAAAACATGCAAAACGCAAGTAGCTGGAGGCGTTAACGCACAACATGTCTCTGATATGCAAGAAAAAGAATCTAACATGGGTATTCGGTTCAGATAGGGAATTCCAAGCCTCGGTTCCGATAAAAACACTTATACCGAGGGTTGGAATTCCCTATCTTCACCGGATACCCATGAAAGATTCTTATAACCTCTTAACATAATACTGAAATGGATTGACTATGTAAAGCGAAACTTCAACATTTATGAATTTTGTGTCACAAAGCATACTTTGGTTAAAAGGTCTACTACACGACAGCATTGTCCTTTCTGTAATAAAAGTCGTATTTTTTTCGTAAAAACAACTTGAGATATATCTGAAATATTGCGTGGAATTAGGTGTATATAATAGTGTAGTATAGGCAATTTTTTGAGTATGCATTTATTTTACCTTTCAGTAGCATTTTAAGGTACACTCCCACATATAACCTGCTTTAATTGAGCATAAGTGATTACATCTGAATAGTATTCATCTAATACATCATATTTCGCATGAACTATACAATAATATAAGAATTGAATTGAATTGAATGTTGTTTAATGGCTCATCAACACAGTATAGGTTATTTAGAGCCGCCCCAGAGAGAGGGGAAGGATACATAGGAATCCGGGAACCTGCCCTACTCTTATTAACGAATAGATTCCTATGGTTCTTTAACGTGCTCGGAGGATAGACCGATACACGGGACCGCCCGGTTTACGTCCCCATCCGACGGACGAGGCTAAGGGAAAGTGTCTTGCCCAAGAACACACCGATGAAACTCAGTGGCACCACGGAGGATTGAACCCTGTAACCTCCAATAATATAAGAGATTTGAAATTAGATTTGAGATAAAGACAAAACAGTTTTATTGTCTTGTTGTCACACTATCTATTAGAGTAAATATGCGAAATACAACGTCGTAAGTTCCGTTAGTATTATTTTAGCTTATCCAATGATGATTGTAAATCGCCTGGGGTAAGACCCAACAAAACCATATCGTCTGCAAACATGTTTTACATGCCTTTTGAAGAAAACCAATTTCTTCGAATGAGTATACTGAAAGGAAAAAGAAACGCAGGGTGCGTATTTCCGCTATATATTGCATATACTGCACACTTAATTCCATATATATTCAAGGAAATCCCAAGATGTTTTGTAGAAAAAAAAGTGCAGTTAGTTAGAGAAAGGACACAACTGTGATGTTGCAGACGTTTTAATCACAGTACACGTTGTAACAAGAAATTCATAAATGCTGAAGTTCCTCTTTGAAAAATTGAGCCAGTTCAGTACTGTATTTAATGTTAAGTGATTGCAACATTTAAAGCCTAAGTTTGCTCACCTGCTTGAGCCAAATGCACATTCTGACGATAATGAAACTTTAAAGGGGTAACCATTGGTGTGTTCAGTGCTGTTTAAACCTTCTTTCTAAACGGACAGGCCTAATGTCGCCCTGTACCATTCGATTAGCAGTAGCATATTAAACATACAATATATAGCGGAAATACGCACCCTGCGTTTCTTTTTCCTTTCAGTATACAATGTATATATTTCACAAATATAACACAGCAATAATTAAGATAAGGTTGTAAATATGTATTGTAGAACAATAAGCTATGTTCACGCGATATATATGAACGTATTGTGGATAGAAGCCACACCATGACGATATATTTATGGAAATATACTGAAAATGGTTATTCCATTGCATATTTTCGTCAATATTTACGCCTAATATTTTGTCGCCTGTTATTTTTACATCTATATTTCCACAATTAAGCATCAATCAGATATCATTCATATGTGCACGTTTCTGTCTAGTTGTAATGAACATGACTTTGTGTTTTTCCCCAGTATTTAATCAAATACCATTATCTTTACACCATATTTGAAGGTGGTCTAACGAATATTGTACTTTTTTCTTCTAGATTGATCATATCTATTTGTACATCGTAAATTGTAGTGTCATCAGCATACACGTCTATATTACTAGACATATAGGTAGATCGTTTATAAATAATACAAATTATAGTGGCCCAAGTATGATCCCTTGTGAAACGCCACATGTTATATGTTTATGGTCTGATAGAGTACCAATTATATTTATCGTAACAATTTTACTGCGGTTCGTAAGGTTAGACTGAAACATTGATATTATTTCATTAGTGCATTTGTAAAGCTTCCATTTTTTAAACAGTATATGATGTAATAAAACGTCGTCGTCACTAAATTAACTCAATACTTTTCTTGTCTGGCTTTGCAATTACAGCAATAATATGTCCCACACTTGATAAATGGCTAACCTTATAAACACTTTAGTTTTAAGTAATTAACCTTTCATTTAAGGAGAGGATGGCACCTAGGAAAGTGTGTAGGATTGCTACGGCATGTGCCATATTGCACAACATTGCGCTCCTTTTGAGCGAACCAGACCTAGACGAAGAGGTAGATGACCAGGAAATACCGGAAGAGAACTACGCTGGACACAGACGTGACGGTCCGACCGTCCGGGATCACATCGTCAGCATGTTCTTTTCGTGAAGACATTCACTTAAGCGTGTATTTCAGTTTCAGTAACAATGCCATATGACGTGAAATAATTGTTATGAACATATTTTATTACATCTACACTTAGCTATTCATGTGAAATATGGGTTTCCGGGAAATAATTACAATTTTAACAATAAAATGTTTTGTTATGACTGTTCCCAGATGCTCATCACAGAATGTCCAACATATAGGTATATACATATAGTTTTCTAAATATACAGCAGAAACTTGGTTCCTGAATTATAAGAAATAATTTTATTATAAGCCTTACCATTTATGTGTATTAATAAAACCACGAAATTATAGTGATACAAATAAGTTTAACAAGTAAATAATACAGATGTAGTACATTCCATTGAACTGATGTTAAGCTACATACTGCAGCGGTCGTGAACAAGGTAATTAACATACTAACAAAGTATATACAGGACATCCTTGCATGAAAATTTGATATCTGATTTGTATGCAATGTAGTACAAAGAAGGACCAATTTACTTTAATTCAAAAAGTATATAAAATATATTTTTTACATTTTCTGTGCAAATGGCATATTAAAATATAAGTCCTTCCCTATATATATATTCATAATAAAAGCTGTTTTTATGAGAAACAAAACAATGAACTGTATCTTTTACTGTGATAAGAAGGGAAGTGCAGCAAACAGATCTTGTGCTGTGAGTCTGTCATTAGTATCATCCATTTTCTGCAATAATTTTATTTGGAGCTCTAATTTCCTCATCTCTAAGGCCTGTTTTGCAATCTCACCCTCAAAGTATCTCATCTGCACCACTGCCAGATCTTCTTGGGTGACTCTCTTGGTCTTTTTTACCTCTGATTTACTGGAAAATAAATTGCATAGTTTGAGTATTGTTCGGATAACGATGACGATGCAATTGCAAAACATATCTTCATTAAACAAATGCACATTCATCTATGAGCGTTATACTCGGTTATTTAGAAGGGCATTGATAATTGTACCACGCATAGTGAACAAATATTGTTTATGCAATATTAGACATTAGACATGATTATGTCCTAACTTTCGACATGCCATGTGCCAATTAACCCCACTTCATTTATCGCTTTAATTTCGTAATAACCGCAGTCTTTCCGTACTTTTAGTACTTTGATTTGTTTTGCTTTCAAATTTCGTACTGTCATTGAAGTTTATAAATGTTATTTTCTTTATAACTTTTCAATTTTTTCAAATGGAGTGACCCATACGTGGAATTTTTGTCAGCGTGTGGGCGGTGGTTAGTGTCGAGGATTTAAGATTTGGGGTGTGGGGGACGGGTTGACTCTCTCTCTCCTCTCTCTCTCTCTCTTTCTCTCTCTCTTTCTCTCTCTCAAATCTCAGCGAGGAGTAGGGGAGGGGTCCGGACTTCCTCTCTATCTCTTCAACTACTTTTTTGCCAATCCCACTGGGAGCTCGATTTGTGAAAAAGTGTCGATTCTTACGGATGGCGGGAGGTGTACAGTACTGGTTTTACCCAGGAAAAGTGGGTGGTCTGTATGTATTAAAAATGACGTAAAACATCATACCAAAACTTTTTTTCTCATCTCTTGCACTCGCACCCCCACCCCCTTTGCTAGATGTGCTAATTAGACATAGGGTTGTATTTATATGTTGACATTTATGACGTAGGTGTAGTCGTACTTACGCATGGAAAGGATTTCAAAGAAAAGTGGAGTAAAATAATATCATTAATACCTCACGTGGTCCTTCAGTTTCCACATACTCGATTGCCTGCTGCTGCTGCACGAAACACCTGAAGTCACAGGTTCATCTGACATCTCTTCTTGCGGCTCTTCAGCAGATTCCTGGGGTAGATTGGCCATGTAATTCATGCCATCTGGAGAAAAAAAGTTCAAGGTATTCCACATCATAGACCTTAACTTTTAGGATCATAGTAAAACGTGTGCAAAACAACGCTTAAACAGGATGGTCTGCCGTCATCGTTCACTATAATAATGCTCGACATAACAGATCCGCTAGTGCAAATGTGTATGCTTTTAGAAACTATTCTTTACTCCCATGTACTAGAGTAATCGGAATAGACTAATTCGAACTTAACCAGTTTTTTTTATTGATTTAAGCGACACGATATCCCGGCTGTAATTTCAGTGAATTTGAAGTTGGGCATATTTGATCATATTTCACCGCAGTTTGCCAGTGAAAGGTACCATATTTTAAAAATAAAGTCAATTATAAGACACTTATACATGATAAAGTAGGGGTAAATATAATGTACATTTAATGACTTAGCTTTCTTAAGAGGGTATAGCTAAAAGTAAAAAGCACATGGATGGGGAATCCCTTGTTTAGTTGTTACTAAAAATACATACTCTTGTATACACTTCGACAGCAGACGACATACTATAAGATATTGAATAAACAAGATTATACTCTTTTTTTTTGTACTAAAATTCCTTTTAAAAATAGAGCGTGCATTGTTTTTTAGGAATTACAGGGGGAAAAAATGATTTAAATGGAAAGTATGAGTGAATTAACATAACAGATCCATAAAAGTTTGTTCCTCACTCTTCCCCAGGGTGACAGACAACATTGTTAATGAAATTACATATTACCAAAATATTGTTCAGTATATCTTAAACACAACATGCACACATACCACACTCATCGCTGTCCATGCAACCAGTTATACCAGAAAACGAAGCACTGCCTCCCATCACCGACACAATCCGCTCATGCTGTGATGTCAGACAAAGTTTCTTCGGCCCACCACCTGTCATCCGTTGTTCCAATCTCTGCTCAGTCATTGCCTCCTTGGCCTCTCGTTTTAAATTTTGCCATTTGTTCGAACAATCTTGAGCCGTTCTTGTACAACCTCCAATGGAAGACACCTCGCTGGCAATATGCTCCCATATTTCATTTTTCAGTTTGTTAGTAACAGTCGTTGAAAATTTACTCGTCAACACTTTCAAGTTTTCGCCTTTTATTACCTCTTCTTCCAGTTTCAAAACTTCTTCTTTGCTGAAATTTGGACTTCTTTTCCTTTTTTTTTTGACAATTGGCATCAGAAACATCCAGAGCAGCCATCTTGTTTATGTGGGAAGTGCAAAGTGAGAGAACTGCATTCTGGGAAATGCTTAACAACACTATGTTAACGTTGGTGTTAAGTTTTAGCGCTGGCGTTAACATGGCTTTTTAATATTTAACGCTGGTATTAATTTTTAACGTTAGTGTAACTTAACATTAGCGTTAAACTGTTTTGAACAACATATAATTAATGTAGCGTTTGCTTACGCTATGTTAAGGATTTTAGCGCTCCGTTAGCTTAACATAGCGTTACATTTAACGCCTCTTTGAACAACTGGCCCCTGCTGTTTAACACTACTGTCTTCATGTCCTGATATATTTTACATATCAAACATATACATTATAATATTTACCCACTCCCTCTCCCTCTCTCACCCGGACGCTAGCACGCACAAACGCTCAATTACTTCAAAAGATACAACATTAAATAGGGAAAAAAGTACTTTTAGAGTGCTAATCATTATTTTCTTCAAATTATGGTGGGGGCAAAGCATACTTCCCCCCACTTTGAGCATGGCTGGGGTGTGTACCTGGCCCCTCCCCCAGCTCCTACGCATATGTTAAGCACTTTGAGACAGAGGCGATGAGTCTTCTCAAATAATAATACATATACTTTGCAATCAACTATGAAATAGACTCTCATTTTTCACGAGACACGACGTTAAACCCAGTAAATAAAAACAGTTTACTGACAGTCAAACTGCAAGACCATTAGTCAAAAATCGAATATTGATCGAAAAAAACAATTAAGGGTCGATGAGAATCGATGAGTAGCTTCGCCATAGTTACTCATCAGTTATGTACACCATTTTAAACATAATTGTACATAATGTTATTAATGGTATGTATTAATTTACAAATATATTCGTGTGATCGATCTTTACCTACGATAGATTTAAGCATATGTTAATATTGTATGACCTTACCCTGTGTCTGATCTGTGTATATCCCACTTGTTCCTCCGTGAGTGTCAGGGTATTTGTGCCTTAATGACTATCTACCATATATATAGTTAAAACACAAGTAAAACATATAATACAAACTATAAGTGACGGCCTTTTTTTTCGTAGTAGACATCAGGTTAATCATAATAAATTAAGAAGAAGACACACATTTAATTCGTAGTCAGCCACAGAGCTAAATGAATAATGTTTATTGAGTAGGTTAACACAATGTTAATTGCAATACATCTCGCCCCCATCCGCTTCTCCTGTAGTTCGACTTAAAATTATATATTATTGATTTTATGAATATTGAGTTCTGCTCAACGCGGGGCTAGATGGCGTGAGCGGTAGCTAGCATATTTCACTACCGTTCATGAACAGTCTCAATCAAACCGAGACTGCAATATTGTGCATGTGTCGTGTTCGGCCGTTTCCAAGGGTCCATTATCATACTCTTTTATAAACCTTTTTTTAAATCGTTTTTGAGAAGCGCTGAATGTAGCATTACCAATATTTGGTGATATAGAATATGATACCTTCAATGTGATATTTTCTAACACTCCATGACCAGAGGCGTTTGGTCACAGTTTGTAACAAAACACTTTGCCCTAAACGAGGAAACAATTGGCGAAATAAACATAATGGATTTAGTTGTGGCAGAGATTATTTAGCCTGTGTATTTAGCCTGTGTATCACAAGTGACTAAACAAAAAAACAGCAAAATATACTAAGAATTATTAAACAGTACTCGTCTTCAGGAGTCTTCCCAGGCTGGAGTAGTGGAAAGAACAATTCAAACTTAAAGTAAGAAAACTGGAATATATCAGTGATGCATGCGACGGTAAACATGGAACCTTCGATGTAGTATTTTCACACCATACCATGGCCAGAGACGTATGGTCCCATATATTGTAATGATATTCTATATTATTAAGCTGGCTTGTTAATTTTTAACTATTTTCCTGATATTAAATTTTGAAGAAAATGGAATTGCCATATATTCGTTTTAGTTTCAAAATCGAACTAAATAGTGTTGTATCTCTAGTTTTATCCACATAATCGCTCACCTGAGACTGCCTCTTCAGTCGCATGTGTGGTGTTTGTTTGACTCTTCCCACCTTCCTCACCTTCGTCATCTATGCAGTAATACATTACAAACGTTTCATTTTTTTGGCATAATGCCTAATGCTAGTAAACTAACAATTCAATTCAACTATTGTATTATCGCAAACACATATTACTATTGTAATCGCAAATAAACAACATTGTGGTGGTATAACACACCTGCATTATTAGTCAACGTTTGTTACACTTGTTTACAATTCTAAGGGCATCTGTATTATAATTCAAACATGTTTCAGTATAAGTGTAACACAACAATAATAATACAAAGCTAATCCTAACGTATACTGGCATTGCTACATGCTAAAGATACTATTACATAGTAACGAATTGCTTTTCTCGCATCACTCCTTATCCCAATATATAGATGTTTTGATCAGAAATTATAACGGTAGAATAACTCTATAAATAACAATTAATATATTATACATAAATTTGAAAAGATAGCAAAAGAAAAGTATTTTGGTTGATTCGTTAGAAACATGCAATTGATGTGTTCGTTCGAGTCCTAATGTACCATCGTTGATTCGAATGTGTGTGTGTTTAAATGGCTAAATACTTACTTTTGTGTTTGTATTTTAAAAGGAACAAAACAACAAAACATGTTGTTTAAATGCTATATGTCATATTTTTCCAGCTTTATTTCATTTTCACTTACGAAATATATGTTCTATCGTGTTCAGTTTTCATTTGATTGTTGCCTAGCCTCGGATGGTGACGCAAACCGGGTGATCTCGTATTCGGTCTATCCGACGAACACGTAAACTATAGCAATTATTCGATAATAAGTAGAGTAGGTCCTTGTGTTCCTATGTATCATTCCCTCTTTCTGGGGTGGCTCTAAATAACATATACTGAATTGATGGGCTAGCAACAACATTCAATTAATGCATTCAATTAGTTCAGTTTCTTAATACTCTCAGAAGAATTAAAAAGTATTCACTGACACAGTGTAAATAACTCAAATATCTCAGGAGAATTAATACAAAGCATTTTCGTAACAGTTACAATTAGAACATGATAGTTAAAATGTATGTGTGTATTCACATATTGGCTTACCATGTATTTGACTATCGTGTAACCCTTTCACCGTACTTTCTTCCATACCTGTCGAGTAATTTGGCTCTTTCCGATTATCTAATACATCTGTAGTTAAAATGAAATTAGACAAATACGCGACTCAAAACACTATAACTACATAAAGGCTGGACATTTGTTCCTTAAGTGATAATGAGAAAACAACATATTGATGTATCATTATTTATATTTAAGAAGTGTTGCCCTCGTCAAATTTAAGTCTTGCATAAAGTGTCATGACTACTTGTCTAATGCTCGTTACATTACAAAACGTGTATTCTATAGATACATGACGACATGAATCGTGGTCAGTTTAAAACATTATCTTGTTTTGTCTCAATCACATATACATTTGAGTATGTTCATCAAACCTGTTTCTTCCTTGGTATCCTAAATATTCGACTTCCAAGGCGGTAGCCCTATTGTCAACCCTTTTGTGTTTGTGATGTCGTTTGCATTTTTTATTACTTTTGCCTTTTCGTTTGTCTGTTTGCGTGTTTGTTTTTGTGTTTTGTGGTTGACTGTCGTCCTTGAATGCTGCTTTCCCTGTCCGATATTTTTAGCCTTCTTCATTATATAAACGCATGATACAACACTTCCTACCGCACCTTACATGTATGTATATTTATTAGAAGGAACAGTTTGATATTGTTATTTCTCTGTGCTAGAACGTATACAATTAATATTTAATATTTTGTTAGCGGCTTTGGTAGCTCTTGTCTTTATATCTACAGAAATATGCACGGCGTGGGTTCGATCTCTGGCGTAGACATGTCTCACACGAATACATATGTTATCTTAAATACATCTGAGGTTGCTGTTCCAATTGTATGATGTATTACTCTGACGAAACTCCTGTTTATTCCTTTATTTTTGTTTGGAGTATCTATCACGATAGATAAAAAAAAACAAAACATTTACACATTATTATAGAGAGCGTCAGTTATAACTCTTAAACAAAATATCGAATAATCACATACCCGTGTCATTTTGTCGTACAGGTGCACACTGAAAAACAAACCGAAAACGCAAGTACAATGAGTATGCACACTGCTTATAAAATGTGTGGTTATAAACAATAGATATATAAAACCAAATAACGTAACACCAGTAACAGGTACTGAAAGTCTGCAATTGAGTAATTACATGCATCTATCTTTTTAAATAATTTTGTCAACGTAATGTTTTTTAAAAGTTCAAAGTTTCAAATTAAGCGTTATATTACCTTTCTCCAAGGCAGATTGGGAACCCCGTAGTCATATCGGAGTTCTTCATCACATTTAATATCTCGGTTTGCGAACATGCACAAGTGTGATCGTTCATCTGCAAGTACTATTTTCATGTCGACGTTTCTTAGTGGGTCACCTGGTGCTGCGTCATTTACCATACGTCCCTCGGTAAAAATGTCGTTTGTAGCATCAACACTATAATAGTTTAAAGTATGTTCGATTTAATATCAACTACATACACAGACAGTTACAGAAACTCTTTAAACATGAGTATGAAAGAGGAATTTGAAAAATTGCAGAACTCGATAAATAAAAACATACATTGCCGTCTCGGTTTGATTGATACTTTCAAGGAACTAAAGTAGTAGTAGTAGTAGTAGTAGATCTTTATTTCCTCCAAGCATAGGAGAGTATACATATATATTACAGTCAAAGTAGTCAACATATATACAGTTCAACATATACATGGCATACATACAATACATGTGACTTAAATAAATCCGTACTTCAACTATTCAAAATTCAGAATATTTACAAAACACATATGACGCATAGAACAAAGATGAATTTAAGTCATAAATTGCAGATGAAAAAATAAAAAATAAAAATGATATTAATAATAATAATAGTAATAACACTATATGGTGGTGATTAAAGGTTGTAATTATCATAACGCCATGTGTCCCTTGTCGAAACGAAAAACAAAAGATTACAAAGTGTGTTATTAATTACGAACCTCCTTGTTTAAACGTTACTATCGGCAAACCTAAATAGTAATACTTCAAAAGTGAATCGAATTTCAATTAGAAATAATAGTATACCACATGAGTGTCCCTTGTTGAAACGAAACACAAGGTGAAACAGTGGGATATTAAATAATTATCATTGTTATATGTATTGAAATATACATTTTTCATATATAATGATCAGTGTTTGATTGTATTTAAACATATGTTTTATGATGTATTTCCGTGAGGATACAACATACACTTTCACAAAAAATGTGCTTGTTATCATAATGATTAACATAAGTTTACGAACAGGCTTCACACTCAAAATGCTCTTTCTAACGCATCTCTATCCAATAAAAACGAGATGATTAAACATGATTCAATAAAGCCGAGCTATAGGAAGTCCACATACTATAAACAAAGTAAACAGAGTTCAGTGTAAAATATTCCAAAGAACTTGCAGTATACAACATGTTTTGTAGATTAAAATCGCATGCACCGAGTAATATATGGACTTTTTCCTTTGGATTAAGACGTACAACATATCTATAAATATCAATACCGAAATTTGTTTCCAAGCTATTCCAAAACTTTCTTCTAATATCATTTAAAAACACACAGCTACCGAGAACATGGTCTACCTTAAGATAATATTGTGTGTCACATAGTTCACACTGATGCTCCATCTCTTCTTGAGCCAGTTGAGCTATTATTGAAATACAACATTTGAACTGTGCTAGTTTTTTTGGATATTGTTTACTAAGAAGCCATAATGCACAAACTGTAAAATTCGGTTGGATCGATTTGAATCTAATAAATGATGTTTCAGTCGTTCTAATATCCCATTGATTAATACATCTAGATCTTACTCTTGAGTTTATAATGTTTTTCCAACTATTTTTATTTGGAAAACTGCCATTTTCTAAGTATTTATTTATTACATATGTGAGGTTGTATTTAAAAAGAATCGCCATGATATCTGGAATAAAACCGATTTGATGATGTCCATTGATTCCAAAAGAGGTGAGACGTAAAAGAAATATATCCTTTGCTGCACAACGAACACTAAGACGACATAATTGGCCAAGAAGTTGCAGCTTTTTCTTATCTATTTCGTACTCGATTGGCATTGAATTGAATAGAGATAATGCCACGTCGGTTCTAGTTCTTTTAGGCAATGATTGACTAAATTTTATGCAAAAACGATGAGCTCGCTCTAACGATAATAAATCTGAATTTGTCAGGCTGGACCATGCTTCACAACCAAATAAAGCCTTGGGTAAGATAATGGAGTTATATACAGTCCTGCATGTCAGTGGATGTAATCCGTGATCCTGTATCAGACCACTGTTTATTAGACCAAAAAATGTACTTTTGATTTTCTTACAAGATTCATCAACAGATTTACTTAAAGTAAGATATTTATCAACAACTATACCGAGATGTGTATAGTTTAGCACTTCTTTTAGTTCGTTACTTCCTATATACCACATTCGGTTAGAGCCTGTATATTCCCTTTTTTTTTCATTGAAAACAATAACACCGCATTTTGACGCATTATATTCAAATCGCCACTTCTTCGCATAATTGTCACAAATGGCCAACATATTATCAAGACCTTTTTTAGAAAGTGATACCAAAGTCATATCATCCGCGGAAGTTGGACAACAGAAACTTTTATTACCTATACGATAACCGCTAGTGTTAGCAGACAGGATATTCATCAATTCATTTATGAAGCATAAGTACATAAAAGGAGAAATTTTCCCACCTTGCCGCGTGCCTTGCTTAATACAGAACCACTCCGAGCTGTACCCCTTATACAATACACAGCTTGTCATGGATGTATGCATATCCATGATTATCTTTAGTAATTTGATATCAAGACCCATTTTATGCAATTTATAAAAGAGGCCATTGTGCCATATCCTATCAAAAGCTTGCCTTACATCATTAAACGCAACAAACAGTTTGCTTTTATTTTCTTTACTGAAGTAAATTATTTCACGTAACATAAACGAAGTCATACTACAGCCTAGCCCAGGTCTGAATCCCCCCTGTAATGTAGACAAAGGTTCTTCTATACTGTCTATTACCTTTTCAAGTATAATACTTTCATAAAGCTTTAATATAGCGGATGGCAATGTTATCGCTCTATAACTATTAGGATCGTCCTTGCGTTTCTTCCCACCCTTGAATATGGTAATTATAATACCCTTTTTCATATCTACCGGGATGAAACATCTATTATACATTTCGGTAAATAGGAAAGAAAGACTATATAATAGTTTTTCACCACCAAATAGCAAATGCTCAGAATAAACTCTATCACATGAGCATGCTTTCCCTTTACTGACTTTCTTTATATGTGTTTTTATTAAGTCCACAGTAATATTTGTATTAAGCCGTTCATCATTTATGCATCTTATCTTCTCTATTTCTGAGTTAACAAACTCAGCAAATTGATTATCAAATTGAGGTTTATCTACATCGGAATAAATTTTCTCAAAATATTCTCCCCATTTATGCGTCACCTCCTTCGGATCTCTGTGGGTAGCACCATCAAATCTAATCTCGCTACCGACACTATTGCAAGCTGTTTTTCTGCGCGCGTTCACTTTCCGCCAAAACAGACCGCTGTCTACTTCGGCAGTCTTATCTATATCTTCATTCAGTTCTATTAGATATTCTTCGACTCTTTTTCTATGGTAGCAGCAAAAAGAAGATTTTGCGTGTTTATAATTTGCATAAGATATAAATGTTGCACCTCTAGGTCGACCGTCATTAATCCACTTATTTCGTATAGATCGCATTTTAAAATGTAATTTTTTCAGAGCACTATTCCAATAAGGCTTGAGGTACGGTCTATATTTAGACTTAGGGATAGTTTTTTCGGATGAGTTATGTATGCAATTAACGATATACGCGTATAGCTTATCAGATGACTGATTGCATGTTAATATGTTATTATGAATATATCCTAAGTCAATCATATTGTCCATCTCGTCTGTATATGATCGTACCGTTGATTCATCGAGCTTATTCCATTTAATGGGGCATATACTAATACTCTCGTTAAGTTCTTGAATTGGGGAGGGAGGAGCAAACGAGCAAATTATAGGCCTGTGGCGAGATACATTCAAAGCATTATCATCAGAAATTTCGCAGAATAATAATCTATCTGTCAACTCAAGCGGAAATACAATATGATCAATTAACGACTCATATTGTCCACAGTACGATACAAATGTAGAATTTGCACCCCGGCACATGGGAAGTAGATCGACTGCACACATATTTATGTCAGACAAGTATCGTGAGAGATATACTCCTCTATCATCTAGGTCTTTTATAAAATGTTGACCCTGCAAATGAGTATTAAAATCACCCATTACAATAACGTAGCCATTGTTACAATACATAGATATTATGTTATTCAAATTATCTAGATGCTCATAATATTCATGCATACTATGATTTTTACTTGGAGAGTATATTTGAATAATATATAAAAACACATTTCTAGATACCTGCAATTGTATCCCACATATTCTATCGTTGTCAATTTCAAGAGGTGTTATGCGATTATCTAGTCGTTTTTTCCAAAGTAAAGCTACTCCACCTTTTCCTACCTTTCTTTTCGATGGTAACATTAAATCGAAATTGCTTATACCAAATGCATTGTAATCTATATGAATGCTATTTAAGAAATGTAAATCTTTATTATATAGCCAATGTTCTGATATTCCACAAATATCTATTGACTCATTTTGTAAAATAGAACCAAGATAACTAGCACTAGACATGATGCCAGTGGCATTCCATGTCATAATATTTATATTCTGACTTTGTATTGACATCGAAACAGAGGAATATATCTAGTACTAAATAAAGTACCATTTGTTTGATTTTAAAAATACTTGTCAAATTATTACGATTTATATCGATTGTTGTTGTACCATGTTCTGCATTTAATATCATCTGGCCAGAAACCGTCCTCTGTCACAATGGTACATTGTTTAACGTTTACATTCATTTTGATGACGGTTTGTTTAGACATCTTACTAGTAAATATGTTAATCCACGTAGGTTTAACACCTCTCTTTTTGCAGTAAAAATATATTTTGCTCTCAGTTATAGTAGGCTTAAAACCACCAATGTAAAATGATTTTGTTTTATGCCTAACATAATCCTCGAGTCTTCGTCGTCTTCACAATCAGTGGCGTTGTACACTGTGTGCGTATATGCCACATCGGTTGTTTTTTCTTCCGCAGCCTCTTTTGAAAGGGATCCCCGGTGTGGACGTCTAGTTGAGGTGTGAACAGTAATTGGTTCCCCTGTAATTTGGCTATCACTAGAATTAGGTCCATCTTTATTGGATATATGCGGTATAGGAATACGCGTGTACCTGCTACCATCGTGGTAGCAAGCTCTCGCCAACACCGGAGTGTTGTCATCAGCGTTTCTCTTGCTTGGCGATAACACCGGGATTGCCTTAGCAGCCCTATATGGTGGCGAACGGCTAACGGTAACCAGCGTACTGCTAGCGGCTTGGGCGTATGTACGGTCGCTTGTAGGAGGTTCTGCAGTATTCGGTACAGTCGAGATGCTTGCAGGTTGAAGAGGTACACTGGTAACTATATCCTCACTTGCCTTATGGCCAGTTGCACCAGTTGCAACATTGACTCCAGCACTCGTTGACATAGCCACAGGCGACTTTGGTAAATTCAGTACATTGATTTTGTTTTCAATTTTCTGGAGCTTTTTTTCCATTAATGGGACTTTTGTCAACTTGTCGATTATGACTGCACTCTCCAGTGTGTTCGATTCAATTAGAGAGTCTATACTTTCCCTAATAAGCTTTAAATCAGATTTAACCCCAGCTACGCCATTGCTTCTTTCGTCTAACATACGATCCAAAACTAGGGAATTGTTTTCAATCATTGATTTTAGGTTTCCCTGTTCCTGTTTGATCTCATTCATTTCTTTCTTAAGAGCAGTCATGCTCTGCTTTAGTTCTGACTTTATCTCTATATTCTCCTGTTTCACAAGGACCATGTCCGCTTGGAGCACATTGATAATAGTTCTTAAAGTCTCATAGTTTGAGTCAAGTTTGTCTCGCTCTGTGTTTCTAGCAGGTGATTCACAGTAACCATTAAGTGTATCACATATTAGCGACCTAGTGCTGCACTTTGGTAGACTCAGCACTTCTTTAAGCTCCATAAAAGAGCCTCCTTCTAGCATAGATACTAGACAGTGTATGTCTTTTCCGAGTTTGTAAGATAAAGGGTCACCTTTACGAGTATTTTTCCGCTTTATCAGTTCGGTTGATTGTGGGTAAGGAAACTTTTCCAAATGCTTGACATCGTGATACACGCTATACCTAATGGCCTCAAGACTCTGTTCATTGCTCTGCACCGTTGATACAACTTTTGCAATAAATAGGTCTTTAGGAAGCTCACAGTATAATTGCACAAGCTGCTCAGAATTGAGATTTTCACAAATATTTTCTTGCAATTGTGAGTTGTTGAAAGAATTGTAAATAGCATCAACATTTTGCTCATTTACCAAAACTGTTGTTGTATCTGGTACAAAGACAGTCAGCGTTTTCAGAGATGTTTGCGAGTCAAAAGACAGTTCATGGTTATAAACCTGTTTTGCATGGGTCTGGGAGTTGTCAAATACATTATCTTCATCTCTATCAGATTCCATTTTGTATTTTACAAAACACAACTACGCATGAAAATCTGTATATGGTGTTTACCAGCAAAACACACTTTCCCGGAGGCACTTATTATATAAAATTTACTCATCAACACTTTCAAGTTTTCGCCTTTTGTGACCTCTTCTTCCAGTTTCAAAACTTCTTCTTTGCTGAAATTTGGACTTCTTTTCCTTTTTTTTGACAATTGGCATTAGAAACATCCAGAGCAGCCATCTTGTTTATGTGGGAAGTGCAAAGTGAGAGAACTGCATTCTGGGAAAATGCTTAACAACACTATGTTAACGTTGGTGTTAAGTTTTAGCGCTGGCGTTAACATGGCTTTTTAATATTTAACGCTGGTATTAATTTTTAACGTTAGTGTAACTTAACATTAGCGTTAAACTGTTTTGAACAACATATAATTAATGTAGCGTTTGCTTACGCTATGTTAAGGATTTTAGCGCTCCGTTAGCTTAACATAGCATTACATTTAACGCCTCTTTGAACAACTGGCCCCTGCTGTTTAACACTACTGTCTACATGTCCTGATATATTTTACATATCAAACATATACATTATAATATTTACCCACTCCCTCTCCCTCTCCCTCTCTCACCCGGACGCTAGCACTCAATTACTTCAAAAGATACAACATTAAATAGGGAAAAAAGTACTTTTAGAGTGCTAATCATTATTTTCTTCAAATTATGGTGGGGGCAAAGCATACTTCCCCCCACTTTGAGCATGGCTGGGGTGTGCACCTGGCCCCTCCCCCAGCTCCTACGCATATGTTAAGCACTTTGAGACAGAGGCGATGAGTCTTCTCAAATAATAATACATATACTTTGCAATCAACTATGAAATAGACTCTCATTTTTCACGAGACACGTTAAACCCAGTAAATAAAAACCTTTTACTGACAGTCAAACTGCAAGACCATTAGTCAAAAATCGAATATTGATCGAAGAAAAAAACAATTAAAGGTCGATGAGAGTCGATGAGTAGCTTCGCCATAGTTACTCATCAGTTATGTACACCATTTTAAACATAATTGTACATAATTTTATTAATGGTATGTATTAATTTACAAATATATTCGTGTGATCGATCTTTACTTACGATAGATTTAAGCATATGTTAATATTGTATGACCTTACCCTGTGTCTGATCTGTGTATATCCCACTTGTTCCTCCGTGCGTGTCAGGGTATTTGTGCCTTAATGACTATCTACCATATATATAGTTAAAACACAAGTAAAACATATAATACAAACTATAAGTGACGGCCTTTTTTTTCGTAGTAGACATCAGGTTAATCATAATAAATTAAGAAGAAGACACACATTTAATTCGTAGTCAGCCACAGAGCTAAATGAATAATGTTTATTGAGTAGGTTAACACAATGTTAATTGCAATACGTCTCGCCCCCATCCGCTTCTCCTGTAGTTCGACTTAAAATTATATATTATTGATTTTATGAATATTGAGTTCTGCTCAACGCGGGGCTAGATGGCGTGAGCGGTAGCTAGCATATTTCACTACCGTTCATGAACAGTCTCAATCAAACCGAGACTGCAATATTGTGTATGTGTCGTGTTCGGCCGTTTCCAAGGGTCCATTATCATACTCTTTTATAAACCTTTTTTTAAGTTGTTTTTGAGAAGCGCTGAATGTAGCATTACCAATATTTGGTGATATAGAATATGATACCTTCAATGTGATATTTTCTAACACTCCATGACCAGAGGCGTTTGGTCACAGTTTGTAACAAAACACTTTGCCCTAAACGAGGAAACAATTGGCGAAATAAACATAATGGATTTAGTTGTGGCAGAGATTATTTAGCCTGTGTATTTAGCCTGTGTATCACAAGTGACTAAACAAAAAAACAGCAAAATATACTAAGAATTATTAAACAGTACTCGTCTTCAGGAGTCTTCCCAGGCTGGAGTAGTGGAAAGAACAATTCAAACTTAAAGTAAGAAAACTGGAATATATCAGTGATGCATGCGACGGTAAACATGGAACCTTCGATGCAGTATTTTCACACCATACCATGGCCAGAGACGTATGGTCCCATATATTGTAATGATATTCTATATTATTAAGCTGGCTTGTTAATTTTTAACTGTTTTCCTGATATTAAATTTTGAGGAAAATGGAATTGCCATATATTCGTTTTAGTTTCAAAATCGAACTAAATAGTGTTGTATCTCTAGTTTTATCCACATAATCGCTCACCTGAGACTGCCTCTTCAGTCGCATGTGTGGTGTTTGTTTGACTCTTCCCACCTTCCTCACCTTCGTCATCTATGCAGTAATACATTACAAACGTTTCATTTTTTTGGGCATAATGCCTAATGCTAGTAAACTAACAATTCAATTCAACTATTGTATTATCGCAAACACATATTACTATTGTAATCGCAAATAAACAACATTGTGGTGGTATAACACACTTGCATTATTAGTCAACGTTTGTTACACTTGTTTACAATTCTAAGGGCATCTGTATTATAATTCAAACATGTTTCAGTATAAGTGTAACACAACAATAATAATACAAAGCTAATCCTAACGTATACTGGCATTGCTTCATGCTAAAGATACTATTACATAGTAACGAATTGCTTTTCTCGCATCACTCCTTATCCCAATATATAGATGTTTTGATCAGAAATTATAACGGTAGAATAACTCTATAAATAACAATTAATATATTATACATAAATTTGAAAAGATAGCATTGTAAGTATTTTGGTTGATTCGTTAGAAACATGCAATTGATGTGTTCGTTCGAGTCCTAATGTACCATCGTTGATTCGAATGTGTGTGTGTTTAAATGGCTAAATACTTACTTTTGTGTTTGTATTTTAAAAGGAACAAAACAACAAAACATGTTGTTTAAATGCTATATGTCATATTTTTCCAGCTTTATTTCATTTTCACTTACGAAATATATGTTCTATCGTGTTCAGTTTTCATTTGATTGTTGCCTAGCCTCGGATGGTGACGCAAACCGGGTGATCTCGTATTCGGTCTATCCGACGAACACGTAAACTATAGCAATTATTCGATAATAAGTAGAGTAGGTCCTTGTGTTCCTATGTATCATTCCCTCTTTCTGGGGTGGCTCTAAATAACATATACTGAATTGATGGGCTAGCAACAACATTCAATTAATGCATTCAATTAGTTCAGTTTCTTAATACTCTCAGAAGAATTAAAAAGTATTCACTGACACAGTGTAAATAACTCAAATATCTCAGGAGAATTAATACGAAGCATTTTCGTAACAGTTACAATTAGAACATGATAGTTAAAATGTATGTGTGTATTCACATATTGGCTTACCATGTATTTGACTATCGTGTAACCCTTTCACCGTACTTTCTTCCATACCTGTCGAGTTATTTGGCTCTTTTCGATTATCTAATACATCTGTAGTTAAAATGAAATTAGACAAATACGCGACTCAAAACACTATAACTACATAAAGGCTGGACATTTGTTCCTTAAGTGATAATGAGAAAACAACATATTGATGTATCATTATTTATATTTAAGAAGTGTTGCCCTCGTCGAATTTAAGTCTTGCATAAAGTGTCATGACTACTTGTCTAATGCTCGTTACATTACAAAACGTGTATTCTATAGATACATGACGACATGAATCGTGGTCAGTTTAAAACATTACCTTGTTTTGTCTCAATCACATATACATTTGAGTATGTTCATCAAACCTGTTTCTTCCTTGGTATCCTAAATATTCGACTTCCAAGGCGGTAGCCCTATTGCCAACCATTTTGTGTTCGTGATGTCGTTTGCATTTTTTATTACTTTTGCCTTTTCGTTTGTCTGTTTGTGTGTTTGTTTTTGTGTTTTGTGGTTGACTGTCGTCCTTGAATGCTGCTTTCCCTGTCCGATATGTTTAGCCTTCTTCATTATATAAACGCATGATACAACACTTCCTACCTTACATGTATGTATATTTATTAGAAGGAACAGTTTGATATTGTTATTTCTCTGTGCTAGTACGTATACAATTAATATATAATATTTTGTTAGCGGCCTTGGTAGCTCTTGTTTTTATATCTACAGAAATATGCACGACTTGGGTTCGATCTCTGGCGTAGACATGACTCACAAGAATACATATTTTATCTTAAATACATCTGAGGTTGCTGTTCCAATTGTATGATGTATTAATCTGACGAAACTCCAGTTTATTCCTTTATTTTTGTTGGGAGTATCTATCACGATAGATAAAAGAAATAAAACATTTACACATTATTATAGAGAGCGTCAGTTATATCTCTTTAACAAAATATCGAATAATCACATACCCGTGTCATTTTGTCGTACAGGTGCACACTGAAAAACAAACCGAAAACGCAATTACAATGAGTATGCACACTGCTTATAAAATGTGTGGTTATAAACAATAGATATATAAAACCAAATAACGTAACACCAGTAACAGGTACTGAAAGTCTGCAATTGAGTAATTACATGCATCTATCTTTTTAAATAATTTTGTCAACGTAATGTTTTTTAAAAGTTCAAAGTTTCAAATTAAGCGTTATATTACCTTTCTCCAAGGCAGATTGGGAACCCCGTAGTCATATCGGAGTTCTTCATCACGTTTAATATCTCGGTTTGCGAACATGCACAAGTGTGATCGTTCATCTGCAAGTACTATTTTCATGTCGACGTTTCTTAGTGGATCACCTGGTGCTGCGTCATTTACCATACGTCCCTCGGTAAAAATGTCGTTTGTAGCATCAACACTATAATAGTTTAAAGTATGTTCGATTTACTATCAACTACATACACAGACAGTTACAGAAACTCTTTAAACATGAGTATGAAAGAGGAATTTGAAAAATTGCAGAACTCGATCAATAAAAACATACATTGCCGTATCAGTTTGATTGATACGTTCAAGGAACTATAGTGAATAATGCTTCCTACCGTTCAGGCCCTCGAGCACCTGACTGAGTTGAATTTAATATGATCAGCGTTTTCCAAAACTCAATCTCTAAAGATAATTATATTGTATTTATCTTTTGTTTGTAACATGTAAAATGTGCGAGGCAATCTTATTTTGTTACAGGAGTAATGACTGAGTTACAGTGATACGGAATAAACTTACCACATACTCTTCTCCCTAAACTTAAAGTAGTACATAAAACTCCCTAGTTTAGCTTCATCGTAGTATTTTCCCGCCTTCTAGCTTCTTTTATTTTCAACAAATCTCCACGGTATTCGAGCAGACAATCACCTTATTTGAATCGTTTAGTTGTGAAAACTTCTTCACCTTAAACAAAACCAATGCACCTTTTAGTAATGAAAATCAACAATTCTGATTACGGGTAAATGAGGGAATACTGAACTGAACCTATACCGCCTAAAACTAAAGACTCGACATCAACATTCATTATAATTATAAAGTTGAAAGAGGGAGCTCTGATACAGAATAATAAAATATCATAGTTATCATACCGAATATATATGAGCGTTCGTGACTGGGATGGTAACGAGTTGCGTTTGAAGCCTTCTCACCTCCCACTGTGGCTGTTTTAATACCCCAAGAGCTCGATTTGTCATTTAGAAAGTGTCTTTTTTATGTATAAAGTACTGGTTCTACACAAAATAGGTTTGTGGTATTCCTCCTCCTTTGGAAATTAACAGTTATACATAGACTAAAATGTGCTGTAAAATGACGTAAAAACATCAACTATCGAATATATTGATCTTGTTCTTAAAGTGCTCTGATAATAGATAAATACGCGCAAAATCCAAGGTTGCAATGAAACCCAACGGACTAAGTTTGTTTGAAATCTGTTCAGCGGTTTCGGCGATAACAGACGGACGGACGAACAGCAGACAGCGTTTTCGATTTTAATATACCCTCCTGCTTTCTTCTCAAAAGAAACGTGGATATAATACTAGTATATGGATTTATCTTACATTATATATAACATTTTTCAACTAATTACAAGTTATTTAAGATTATATTTTATAATTGTGCAACTTCCAAAGGCCGTTTCCAAAGGTCCACTCTCCTATTTTCTAACAATACTTTATAATCAGCGTTATAAAAAACATGACTAACCGATATCATCATTTATATATCTGACGTCTAATCCAGTGCTGTCATAAACCTTCTGATGGCATGCTGATTTTTCTAGCTCAATTTGTTTGTCTATTCCGCTGGTTTCTTCCTCTTTTATATCGAAACATTTATTTATATAAACATTAAACAAAATAAACGTAATACATACATGTTCCAAACAACTTTATACAAGTCAAGTAGCTGTTAATGCAGCAAAATATGTTCATGGTTAGAGTTGATGTAATAAGGTGTTCATGTTAAATACTATTTTCTACCATTATTTAGGAAAACATGAGTATAATTCGTTTTAAAACAAAATAGAATACCTAGATTTTATCTGTATTGAAATCCTCGAAGCCATCACGAAAATGCCAGGTGATTTGGGAACAAACGTTTAGAAACGTCATCATATTTCATTAATTGAATCTCGACATTAACATTTAAATAAACGTTATACTCAGTAAATTTGCTAAATATTAGTTTGTGAGGTTTATATGCCTGGATATGTCAGATGTATCGTGTCTGCCTGAAAACAGATGTTTGGCAGTTTACTAGAGGCCATGGAAAAGGAGTCATGAGTGTATATGTACTCGACATGCATTGACTAGTCAGTTTAGTTCATAATTAAACGGTTTGATATTGTTTACCTCTTGGCTATAGTCCTGAGGCAACGATTTTACATTTTGTTTTTATTTCCTGTAGTAATGCTTTGTGCTGGTAGATAAATGTGTATTTTCTGAAACATGTATCTATGCCAAACCCTCCCACAGGTAGCACCTTAGTCTCAAACGGAGTTAGATCAATATTTGTCTGCTTTTGTTTCAGCTGGTCTGTTTTAATACCAAGCTGTTTTAATTCAAGCGGTTTGTATTGAAGCCTTTAGGTACAGCAGTAAAGTGCTAGGTTTTCAGAGGCTTTGTGCTCAGGTGTTGGAGATTTGTTGGTTTGTGCTTTATATTGAGTGTTGGATAGAACGGAAAAGAACAATACGTTATTAATTCAAATTAAAACAGTGGTACAAGAGTGTACAATTCATAGTTCCCATAGTTCTTTTAACAAATTACATGATCTGGTGTGGTAATATTCACAATTTAACAATATATAATTAAAGCAAATAATTGTACATGCATATATACACGTATGCGCGGATTGGGAAATGTTTTGATGCTAAGCATTTTCTGGCTTTCTTTGTAGTGGTGACACAGTTTTATAGTTTCGCCGAATTGAGTATTGGGAGCCAGTACCCAGTTTGCAATTCGCAGTTTGCAATTCGAATAACGGACCTCGGACTAGTTCAATCATATAGCAATATGACCGTTATTTATTATTCTGATTGTTTATTTAGAAAACTTCATTTAATATTGTTTTGCATTGGAATGGTGGACAGTAGTCCCTTCAGCATCGTTAGTTTAGCCAGTTGCCAATTCGACCAAATTGCGAACTTGGAGCCAGTAACCAGTTCGTAGTTCGCATTCGAATAACGGACTGTGAACTTTTTCGAATGAATAGCAACACGCCCGTTTTATTCATAATTATGATTTCTTTCTTAAGAATACTTCATTTGATATTTGTTCTATTGAGATGTTGAAAAGTATTCCCAGAAACATATTTAGTTGAGCCAGTTGCATTTTGGTCTGAATTGCAAACTGTCAGCCTTGTTATTTATATGAAAATTGTATTGTGAACACACATCCAATAAATCATTATTAGTTGAATAAACGCATATATTTAACGTTCATTTCGAACTGCGAACTGACTGTTGGCAATTCGAATATTGAACTTCGAACTGTCTCCTAACTTTTCTGTCATAGTTTCATATTTCAAAATTGAGCGTCCGACGACCGAACAGATTGAGGACAATATAATAACTTCTACAAACATCATAAACCTTGAAATGCAAACAACATTCATGCCAGATGAAAACTATTTCAACTTGAAATGAATTATCATCTCTCTACAGTTTATTACATAGTATTATAAAAGTACTTAAAACATGTTCGAGATTACAGAGTTATAAATTGTACACGACTAGTTGGATATTTTTTTGTAATTTTAAATCAAAATATCAAGCTATCCTAATAACAAAATACTGTCGGAGTTTTAAAGCAACATGTACAACTTGTAATCCTGACATAAAATGCATTCTTTGAAGCTGTATTTGGAAGCCCGGTGGGTTTTGAATAACGATATTTTCGTTTGGTAGAAACAACGGTACATGTACATCAGTTTCAGTCAAATACATGTCACCCATTTCGGCATTTTAACAAACAAAAAACATATTTTTGAAGATTAGGACATGTTTACTCAGTTTCTACTTAAAGGGACACTGTCTGTAACTTTTAGCTTATAAAACACACACTTATTACGTTCAGAAACATAACACACTAACAGTATTGAATATTACCTAATTAAAAGCAAGATTGTTTGACGGAATTCAGTCGCGGTACAAAACAAAAAGAACTACCCTTTGCGAATTTGAACCAGCAACCCAAACTAAAATTACACTCATGGGTAATGACTGTGCGGGTAATAAATAGACGACGTCGCTCCTACCTGAGCTATGCGGGCCATACATATTACGGAATACATACTATGTAGAAAACCTAATGCACTAATGGGTCTTAAATTATTTACAAATAATAATTAAACTTTTTTTTCAAACTCACTAATGTATTACTACATACTTATTTGGGTCTATGCTCATGTTTTCATGTATACATTTCACTGAATAAAAGTCAGACAGTTATTTGATTATGCTCTATATCAGCTTACTTACGGACAGTGTCCCTTTAAATGTTTTCTAGTTAATCCTGTATTGACTCAGAAGCATTATTGTGCGAGAAATATCGAGATTCACTAATTTATAACTTCGAAGTCACATTGTCAGAGATGCTTGTTGTCGAAATAGTAAAATTATAAACAACTGCTTGTTTCACTTTTAAAACTAACATCCTTTAATTATAATGTTTTGTATTTGATGTCTAATGAAACACAAAGGCCAGATATGCTAATCTAACGTATAATTATTCACTAAAGGTAACACTTTTGGGACTAAAGGTAACAACCTACACTAAAGGTAACAAAACAGTTTGCAATAAAGGTAACACTTGCTGCACTAAAGGTAACACGATTTTGATCTACACTAAAGGTAACACCCCTGTGCCCTAAAGGTAAAAACACATTTCTGGTGCAGTTTATATTAGAAATTCAGGTTGCTCAAACAAACGTTATTTATTTTAGCAGAATGCTGACTGTTTTATAGTACAAATACAATATAATGCTTAGTTTTATTCTCAATTGTGTAAAGCTGCGATCTTGTTTTTTGATTCAGTTCATGTGCTCACCATTGATGAGGGCAACGCCTTTTATTGCTATTAAGTATTATTATCGATCTCCCTTTCAGATTCATGTATTCGGGACTAAGTGCAAGTGTTATCTATAGCCATGTAACCAATTTTTAAATAGATTTGAGTCTTGATGCCGTCATTCAAGAATATGGCAAGTATGTCTTTATCAACAAAATACAATGTAAGCTCCTTTTTAATTATTATATTGTTGTTTTCTTTGGCAGAAATTGTTAATTTTAAACTGACAAATATACTGGCCCTCTTGTTATTATATATTTAGGTTAAGTCCAGTGAACTATTTGTAGTAAATTGATAATTATGTTCACGTTATGTGAACAGGTTTTGCGATTTAAATGATGTGGTAATTACATATACATCTGTAAATACATTATTCTTGCATAAATTTAATAAAACACAGTATTAGTTGCTAAGAATCCAAAAATATTGCTATTAAATGTGTAGCCCATTGCTATTAAATTCGTAGCCCCAAACGCACCAACAAATACAGAAGATGGTATGGTGAAATTATGGTTACACTCTAGAGTTAGTCTTATCGACGCCTTTGAGTTTCGTGTGTAGGTTCTTGTACAAGACAAGTTCACTTAGCCTCCACCGTCTGATGGTACGGGGAGGAGGTGGTGGATGGTGGGGTGGGGGAGTGTGTAAACCGGAAAGTCCCGTGTATCAGTCAGTACCCGAGCAAGTTAACGACCAACGTATTAATATATTCGTTAGTAAGAGTAGGGAATGTCTCCGGATGCATTTGTATATTTCCTCATCAACAATTATAAACAAGCAAAAAAAAAGCTGCTTTGCATTTTTCAAATTATTACTATTACTGATAAAATGCAAATATGCAACTTTTGTAGAAAAAACAACGATATCGTATTTGCCGAAACAATGCAGCTTTAATAATGACAACAACTACGTAACAAAAACGATCGATCCAGCTATGTTTTGGTCGGTTAGTGGAACACACATACATGTGCTAGACACACACATATCACCAGTTTAGTGTTAAACCATAAGGGTCAAGGATGGTGATGGAGGGGTGCAGTCAAGTTTCCTCAATATTATGACCGGGGCAGAAGAGTAGAGCATATTTTGTCCTCATCCACTCTTATAATTCGTACAGAAATGTTTGCTAAAAGTTCAAAATATACCAAAAAATAATAACCCGACAGTATATAAAAAAGCGGTAGTGATATATTGTCAGCTGCTTTTCTTCCATCTGAGATAAGTTGACAAATTAGAAGCACTTCTTTCTCTATATCATATGTTTCAGGAACAGTCTTACAGTTCTCAAACTGCGCCTTCATCCTGTGATATTTGACTATCTCTACTGTCTTTCTGATCATTTACGGTTTGCTTTGAGGCATTTACAAACCGTTTAATCACTTAATTACAATATTTTACCATATGTCGTCAAAAGTACTTCGTTTTGTTTTTTCTTTAAGTGATTTGAGCCTATTTCTTTTCTTTTTGTACTTTGTGAGTTTTCTTGATGTTAAGCTTCATTTATTAGATGTGAGAATATTTTCTGGGGAAAATATCAAGGGTCATTGTCATCACCTTTTATGTAAGTCAAGAATGATATGAAAATAGACCAAACGCTTTTCAATAAATACTGTAAAGGTGATCCCATGGACGGAACAAACACAAACCAGAGAGAAAAGTAGCAGTTTCAGTTTTATTGAGTCTGTTCATGAGAGGTAATTATAAGATGCAAAACCTATCACGCCTCCTAGAACCAGCTTAAGCGATATTCTACTTTTAAGCAACACAGAATGGGCTTGATGATTCCAAAGGACCAGTAAATAATAACACTACTGATTTGTACTCGAGGCGACAGGCCAGTATTAGGTTGCATGTTATGTTTTTTGTTTATATGGTGTTTTACGTCATTTTCAACACATGTAAGGTTATATACGACGGTCGATGTTTTGTGGTGGAGGCAGACCACCCATTTTTCCTGAATAGCACCAGTACTGTACACCTCCCACCATCCGTAAGAAGCGACACTTCCTCAATTACAAGTTGAGCTCCCAGTGGGATTCGAACCAACAGCGGTGAGAGGCGAAGGTTTATAACGCAACGTCTTAACCGACGTCACGAAAAACAAAATGACGCTGACGGTCTTACACCTCTATTATCTTCCACGAAAGCTCACGGACGTATGGACAAGGGAAAACAGAAAATAGTTCTATTATTTTCTCAATTTGAGGCAATTTTAATTCGTAAAATAGGGTTTTCTTTGCTTTAGCATACATCTGCAGTTTAAAAGACAGCTGATACAGACAATTCCATGTTGATATGAGGTTTCATTTAAATTTCAGAAGGGATTAACTAAGCACCACTTATTCAGCTAGATAGTGTATGAATTTTTGTATTTTCCATAGGGCTCACATAAACATGAGCGAGATTTATTTTTTATGTATTTTATTGTTTTAAATTACTGGTTTTTTACAATACCGAATATATTAAACCAACAACAATGTCTGCTCCCTAGCTTTGAAGTTCAGATGTTGCAAAAGGCTGTACAGTAACCCTATGGGAAAATTAATTGAGGTGTGAGACCTGAAGTTGCATGTTAAAGTGTGTGGATGGAGGACGACAACCAACATCACGACAAACAAATTGATTCCTAAGTGTCTGCCCTGCTGCGCAGGTGACACAGAAAGTATGTTCAAAAGTTAAGAATATCTTCTGCGGATACAATACTGCGTTAACAAATATTAGTATAGCCGAGGTGTACATGATAGAAAATGTTTTTAGTGCATGCATTTTATTATAGATTTCAAAAATATTATACCGTTGTATTACACGTTGTGAAACCTGTGTATCGTTTAATGGCTTGTTACCCGACAATTTTGCCATAAAATGAACTAGAAAAGCCTTTCTTTGACATATTTGCTGTTTCTGACCCGCTATGAAGTTGTTTATTGTATGATCAGTAATATACGATTTGCAGGGATTGTATCTGTATGAAACATTCGGGGTTTATACGTAACCTGACCATCCGAAAACGACGAAAGACGAAAAATGAATTCCCATCTAAAGTTATTCGAAAAAGTAAAACTACAATCCTTTCCGGCTCATACTCACTATACCTCACTCATCTGTCTCCGATCGATTTCAACAGGAAGTACCGGCTATGCAACGTAACCAAAAGCGTAAATTCAACGTTAAACCATATATGACGCGTTCTAGGTTATACAGGGTGATATACAACTTACATATTTTAAAAATCCTAACTCTATAGACTCAATATAAACGGTTTTAATCAGCCAGGCCAAACCAAAAAATTGAAGCAACTCATAATTCATTTTACGCATATTAAATTACAGGTATTTTAAGAACAAGTAAGAAAGCCGATACTTTTAATCGGCATATATATTTTATTATATAAAATGAACACCTGCACTGTTAAGTATTGGAACATATTGGTCTGAGTACAGTATGGATGCATGGGCCGCCCATCACACCTCTAGGTTGAAGAACATATTGGTCTGAGTACAGCATGGATGCATGGGTCGCCCATCAGACTGTTAAGTATTGGAACATATTGGTCTGAGTACAGAACGGATGCATGTGGCCGACCATCACTCTGCCAGATAGAGAAACACATTGGTCTGAGTACAGGACTGATGAATGGGCCGTCCATCATACTTGTAGTTACTGGAACTTATTTGTCTGAGTACCATACGGATGCATGGGCATCCCACCAGCCTGGCAGTTAGTGGACATAATGATCTCTGTATAGTACGGATGTATGTATGTACGGACACTGGTAGGTAGAGGAACATATTGGTCTGAGTACATTACGGATGAATGGGCCGCCCATCACACTGTTAGGTACTAGAACATATTTGTCTGAGTATAGTACGGATGTATGGGCCCCCTATCACACTGTTAGGTAATGGGAAGCATTGGTCTATATATAGTACGGATGTATGCGCCGCCAAAAACATCAAATTACAAATATTTTCCAGAATGCAGTATTTCGTCGAATGCTGTAACGAAACCATTCAATGCCGCATTTTGTATATCAGGTGCATCGTTCACGATTGTATCGGGTGAAGTAAGATAAATGTGCCAGTAATTATTAATAAATATTCCCGGGTACCACACAAGCTGTTTGCCAAACACGGTTTGACAAGCATGTGTATGTGGCCTCACGTGTTTTTGTAACTGTTATCGTACCTGGCGTATGCTTCCAGCTGGTCTTTATGCTTTAATCAGACATCACAAGCTTACGTTTTAAATAAATAACCAGAGTATTACGTGTACGTGGGGTGCACTTCACACCGACATGCCAATACTGATACTGATGTAATCAGCGTGTAGTTTTGTTTTCATGTTCTTTTGTTAATATTGCAGGTGTTTAAAGTTTTTAGTTGATTGGAAATACCCGTACACATATTCGTTTGTTTGTTTTTAAATTTGATAACACCGAATTGAAATAGCTCCGTTACTGTGCACACTACACACCTGATGTAATGCACACCAACAAGCACGACAGATCGCGAGTAGACGATCGATTGAACAATGTTTTAAGATCCAGGGTGCAACGTTAACGAGACTCTAAGCATGAGAAAATGGCGTCAATACGAATCAAATGAAACAGCTCCATAACGTTCTTTAGTTTTATATAAAATACATGTGCATTAAATAAAGCCAAACGTTATATTCGGTTAAATTGTTGTTTATGGAAATAAATGTATGAGGGCTTTAATATTGTTAACAATTGTACATATAATTCAAACAACGTTTACTTCGACCACACAACAAGAATAATTATTTATAAGTGTCTTTAAAAACTGACCCACCAGGTAACGGCAAAGTTACACTACAAACCCGTTTATCAATGCTTTATCCACGTGTTATATAATGAAATATATGTGCCGATTAATAGTATCGGATTATTCACGTGCTCTTAAAATACCTGTGATTGAATATGCGTAAAATGAATTATGAGTTGGTAACTCTTAATTCAACGCTCTAATTGTTGGGTTTGGCCTGGTGATTTAAGCCGTTTATATCGCGCCTATAGAGTTTGGATTTGCAAAATATGTAAGTTGTATATCGATCAGGGACAGATGAGTGAGGTAAGACAACCACTTTATGTGTCTAGCTATGTCCAAGTTTCTATTGTAGGATATAGCGAGTACGAGCCGGAAAGGATTGTGGTTTTACTTGTTCGTATAATTTTAGATGGGACTTCTCTACATTTTTTTTGTCTTTCGTCCTTTTCGGATGGCCAGGTCACGCATAAACCCCAAAATATTCATACAGATACAATCCCTGCAAATCGTATTTTACTGATCATACAATAAACATCTTTCGTTAACTGAGTATCAGAAACAGCAAATATGTCAAAGAAAGGCAATTCTAGGGTATTTTATGGCAAACTTGCCGGGTAAAATGCCACAAAACGGTACACACGTTTCACAACGTGTAATAATACGGTATAATGTTTTTGAAACCGATAACAATATACATGCACTAAACCTTTGCTTTCATGTACAACTGGGCTATACTAATATGTATTAACGACGTACTGCATCCGCAGAAGATATTCTTAACTTTTGAACACACTTTATGTGTCGCCTGCGCAGCAGGGCAGACATTTAGGCACCAATGTGTTTGTCGTGACATCGGTCGTCGTCGTCCGTCCACACACTTTAACATGCAACTTCAGGTCTCACACCTCAATTAATTTTCCTATAGGGGTATTGTACAACCTTTTCCAACATCTGAACTCCAATGCTGGGCAGCAGGCATTGTTGTTGGTTTATTATCTTCAGTATAGCCAAGACCCGTAATCTAAAACAATGAAATATATCAGTTAGACGGGTTTTTTTTCTCGCTCATGTTTATGTGAACCCTATGGAAAATACAAAATTCATAAACTATCTAGCTGAATAAGTGGTGTTTAGGTCAAACACCTCTGAAATTCGAATGAAACCTCATATCAACATGGGATTTCTGTACCATCTGTCTTTTTCACTGCAGATGAATGCTAAAGCAACGAAAACCCTCTATTTCAAATTAAAATTGCCTCAAATTGAGAAAAAAAAATAGAATTATTTTCTGTTTTCCCTTTATCTCTAGGTCCGTGAGCTTTCAGGGAAGATGATAGAGGTGTAAGACCCTCAGTGTCATTTTGTTTTTCGTGACGTCGGTCTTCGTCGTCCGTCAACACACTTTAACCAATCGGAACTCTTCGCCAATTTCCGTACTCGGTAATAGTGGCTCGGAGAGTACTAGGTGCCGCTCAATGGTTTTTGGAAGCAAAATGATGAATTTGGTTCGGTTTTCGATTGTAGCTCTCCGCAAAATAGTGCTCTTTTATATAATGTTGTATTAATGAAAATGTTGCAGATTTATGAGTGATTTTTATCAATTTCTCGATATTTTATTGCTATGACCGATAAATTATACTTTTTAACAAAATAAATCCCCAAATATGTGTAGTTGAAATCAAGACGTTTCGGCCCCAAACAGTTCGTTCGGTCCCAAACAGTTCGTTCCATATAATGACTGATAGTTTGGAAGCATTTGTTGAGTTTTCCAAATATATACTTTAATATTACGGTTGAATTGAAGGGAAAGGAGGAAGAGACATTGTAATTATGATTACATCATAGTATGGGAGTGATTGTTTACCGTTTTGTCAGTCGAGAGTGATATGTCAGCTGCATGCATATATGAACTAGATATTGTATCAGTAAATCAATTAATAAAACTCTAAACAAAGAAAGATATGACTCATGAAGTCCATACTGACGTCCATGGTACTTGATATATTGTTAAATTACGCTTATATGGTCTGCAAGTATATATTTTTTCTCCAATCCACAGACATTAGGGTACACCTTTGACATGAGGGTTAGTTTATTGCAAGATATACATATAGCATCTAGTGAAAACATTCCAGATATCATATATTTAATATAAACAATATGAAAATAGTTTATTTAACACTATTACTATGTGATCAGTGATTACATCAAATGTATTTATTTTATAAGGGCCAGGCGCATAGCTGCCTATACGCGAGTACGCGGCTGAATCCACATGATTCTGACAAAAGCACCTCAGAACGCCCAGAATGCACCTTTGTTTTCAAAATTTTCCGGGGGGTCATGAAGCCACATGAATAGAGGGCTAGCTACGCCCCTGAGGGCTTCTAGAAGCATCAAACATTTTCAAAATGTTTAAGTTTAAATTTCAATCGGAGGCTCTAGTGTGTTTTACAAAAGATGGTTTACAGGAGGAATAACTTTTATCAATGACATTTTAAACAAAAATGGAAATCTTTATTCATACATAGAATTGAATGAAACTATAATATACAGTCCAATTTTCTTGAATATGAAGGTATTATAACTGATGTCAGGAATTATTTGGCAAACCTGAATATTGTGCATCTAGCCTGTAACAGCCAAACCCTATTCGTCCACTAATCCTATCCTTAATTCTACAAAATGAGAAAGGCTGTCAAAACATATATGACATCATGATTAGAAATAATGTATATCCAAAAGCATTAAGTAAATGGAAAAATGAAGTAGTTAGTTTTCCAAACTTTGAATTTGAAAGATTATATGCCTTACCTTATAAAATAACAAAAGATCCTAAGTTACCTTGGTTCAATTTAGAATCAACCATAGGATACTTGGAACAAATTACCTTTATCTAAAATGAATATTATTAATAACGATATGTGCAGCTTTTGCAAAAATACTCCTGAAACTATCCAACATCTGTTTTGGAACTGTGGAACACAGTAAAAGAATTCTGGTCAAAACTTCAAACTTATCTTACAGAAAAATGCAATACAGCATTCGCAACTTTAACAGAAACAGATATTTTTTATTTGGAAATAGTAAATTTAATACTGTTTTGAGCAAAATCATCATGCAAGCAAAACTTTACATTTATCGAAACAAGATGCAACGTCAAATTCCACAGCGTAACCTTTTTAAAACGTATATATATGTGTACAAAGTTGAGAAACTAATCGCATATAAAAACTTAAAAATGAATAAGTTTGAAACCATGTGGAGTCAATACCTTGCTATCTGTTGAACTGGAGTATAGAGATCATTTCCTTAGTTGATTTTTCCAGTATCAAACTGTAGCAAATAAACTTAATGTTTTCATTCTGGGACATGCAAAGCTTAGCTTACTAATTAGAAATAACATACCCTTGCTTATAGCTTGATCTTCTTTAATCAACCTTCATGTTGTTTTTTATAGAAAAAATAATAATTTTGGAAGTTGTGTATATTAATCCTTTAAAATTATCCTAAAACATTGTCCTTTGATAATGGATTTATATACAGATTTATTACACAGTTTTTTTCTCTTTCCAAAAACAAAATATGAGAAAAATTCAGTGTAGCATGAAACAATGTTTATTTTTGATACTATAACATTAAAATTATCTGTGTAAAGCAAGTCTGTATGTATTGACAATGTGGGTTTTACACTGGATTTTGAAACAAAAAATATTCTTTAGGGCTGGCATGGCGCAGTCGGTAGCGCGGCGGATTTGTAACCGGAGGCCCCGGGTTCAATCCTCCGTGGCGCCACTGAGTTTCGTCGGTGTGTTCTTGACCAAGACACTTTCCCTTAGCCTCGTCCGTCGGATGGGGACGTAAACCGGGCAGTACCGTGTATCGGTCTATCCTCCGAGCACGTTAAAGAACCATAGGAATCTATTTGTTAATAAGAGTAGGGCACGATTCCCGGATTCCTATGTATCCTTCCCCTCTCTCTGGGGCAGCTCTAAATAACCTATACTGTGTTGATGAGCCGTTAAACAACATTCTTTTCAATTCAATTCATACATTTATTATTGTTTTTTTCCCCATAACCTAGCACTAGTCCTTCATAATAAGACTTTGCATTTTGTATACCATATTTCACATTTTTTGTCTCTTTTTTTTTTTCTTTTTCTTTTTTTTACTTTTTTTTATTTTGCCTAAATGCGAACAGTAGTCAATATGAAAAAATAAAGATCACAATAATGAAGATTAAACGTGAAAAAAGCTACTGTATGATATCTAAAAATGGATATATATTTACATAATTGTTATAAACTTCCATTCTTGGCATTGATCTCAGCTCTCTGAAACGCCCAGTGAAACGACGGAGCTATTATTTTTCAACATTTCAATTAAAGACACACCCGGTTAAAATGAGATAACAAATATAATAACAGTCGTGAAAGAAAAGAATGTAGTTAGAAGAGTTTATGGATGTGTAAATGTCTTGAAAACTGGTCGACATCACATGTTAGGGTTCATCCTGCGCTAAAACGACCACTCGTTAGTCTCTGTTTGGCTACCAAGATTTAAAGGGCAAAGGTCATAGCAAAAAGAGAAAAATATGGACAAAAGAGGGCCTCAGGGACGATTTTTGTAAATATATGGTAAACATATTTAAAAAAGACCTATTATTGTAGCAAAATAACATTGTTTTTCATTTTAAGACCAAAGGGTAATATAATAGGGCCTTAAAGATGATGAATTGAAAAGAGGGCCTCAGGGAAGATAATTTTACCAACTGGGCCACTGTCTTCTAAGAGCATTCAATGCATTACAATATTAGGTAAAATATTTTATAAGAGGCTCATTATTGCAAAACCAAAAGAGGGAAACGGCTTTCAAAGAAGAAAAGAGGGCCTCATGAAAGATTGTATTGCTAAATGGGCCATTGTCTTGTAATAGCTTCTTTCCATCGTGGTCGTTTCCAGACATGCCGATGATGCTGTAACGTTTGATATTCGATTGTTTAAATTGAATTTGATTACATTGAATTAAATTCAAAATTTAGAAATACTTAGAAATGCTTAATCCAGCTCTTTTTTCAAACACATTTTTACTCCCACCAGGATTTGAACCTGGGTCTTCTACCCTAAAAGGATAGACGTGTTTACTGATTACACCATAGAAGTGGTACATGTTTGTACTAAGAGCAAATGAACTAAAAAATTAAACTGAAGTTTCTAATTTCACAGCAAAGTAGTTAAACTAGATTTAGCCCTGGCAACAGGGATTCATTTTGAATTCCAAACAATTTGACGAGGGATCAACGAAGTCAGTGTCACATATTGCAAATACAAGTTAAGGCAAAACTAACTGATGATAACACCATTTTAACCGATAATTTTGATCGGCAATTGGCTACTAATGACAACCCTGACGCCTATTAATTTTGTTGTGCTTATAATATAAAGCAAATAAAAATATGTGCCTAATAAATACATAATTTTATATATGCAATTAATATAACATTTAAGCATGAAATGATTTAGATGTGAGTTGGCTGATGGAAGTCATCTGACGGATAGCTGGCAACATCCGTAAGATGAGGGTCATCAACATGAACAATTGAACCTGGTGGTTCAGTAAATCGGTTGGCTGGTTGTTTGAAGGATTTACGTCTTTTTTAGCACATGTTAGGCCATATATGATGATCGATATCATCCATGGTGGGGGCACACCACTTTTTCCTGGGTAGAAATAGTAGTGTATACCTTCTGCCCATTTGAAAGGACTAGCTTTCTTATTTATTCCAACTCGCAGTGAGAGAGTCGAGGTTTCAAACCATCTAAGCCACGGATGCAGTAAATCGGAATCAACCTTCTCAGCACATTAAACAATTAGGGCACTGCTCCCCGATTCAGATGTAACCTTTCTTAATTTTTTTTGGGCCCAGAGCAGTAACTTCTAGGTATGGTTATATAAAATGTGTAACCTGTTGCTATAAATACTAAAATAATTTCCTCTGCTTTAACAAGGGCTTGCAACCTTCTACTAGATACGTATGATATCATACGATGTATCTGTAGGCAGCATTAAAAACAATTAGTGACTGTCCCGTTCATTTGTTTTGTACAATTTAAACAGAATTAATTTGGTGCATATAGTATATATAAACCATCACGGTCTCTTTCAGCGTAAATCCACGTATATAAATGACGTCACCGTCTCTTTCAGCGTAAATCCACTTAATAAATGACGTCACTGTTTCTTTCAGCGTAAATCCACTTATAAATGATGTCACCGTCTCTTCCAGTGTAAATCCACATATAGTAACTTCACTGTTAATTTCAGGTTGAATTTGCATATAATAACTTCACTGTTTAATATGTCCAGGGTAAATTCGCCGCATATATATATATTAACTTCAGTGTTAATTTCAGGGTAAAAATTTGCATATATAGTAACTTCAGTGTTAATTTCAGGTGAATTCAGGAACTTCTCTGTTAATTTCAGGATAAATTAGCATATATAGTAACTTCACTTATCAATTTTAGAAAAAAAATAGTCAATAGAAAAAAAAAATGAAAAAGAAAAATATAAGAACGCTTTTAAATGCATGGGTTGACATTAGTTACTAGTTGGAATTATGAAATGAATGTTTTACTGCATTTTTTTTCAATTTAAAAAAAACACGCTTGCGACGGTATGGGTTATGTTCCTAAAATATATAAAAAAATCCACATATATAAATGACGTTGCTGATCCTTCAGTGTAAATCCACATAACAACGTCACTGTCGCTTTCAGCGTAAATCCGCATGTTTAAAATCTTCACTGTCAATTTCCGGATAAATCCATACGTACATGTATAAATAATTTCACTGTCTCTTTTTGTGTAAATCCCACTAAATAAACAATTTCAACATCCCTTTTAGTATCAAGTCGCAGTGATAAACCATGTCACTGTCTCTTTCAGCGTAATTCCGTCTGTACAAATGATTTCACCGTCACTGACTTTCAGTGTTAATCCACACATATTATTAATAACTTCACTGTCACTTTCTAGGTTAATCCACATGTATAAATAACTTCTACTTTTTTATTTTCAGTTTAAAATCTATGTATTTAAATATATCAATATAACGTTAAGACCTGTTTAAGGAATTTTCACAGACATATTGTAACTATCTGGGTTCCATTAATTACGGGTGGGGGTGTTCCTGGTGGTGTTCCTTGTTGTTCCAGGCAGTGTTCCCTTTATCGCGTTACTTTTTCCCATATCCCCGTGCCACTAAAGCAAGTCTCCACTCCTCAAATGACGACTCTACCAGGGGTGTCATTAAGAGGCGGGAAGCGGGGATTTCTCCATGCTACTTTGACAGGTCTACCTGGCTACTATGAATACTTTTACTAGTATTTTATACAAGTATCAATAAAAATACCCCGCTATTCTGCTCTGGGTGCCGGTTACTTATAAAGGTAATGACACACCTGCTCTACCCTGCCCTGTATATATTGGTGGGGCGTATGATCAGATCATTGATACCATGATCATGATGCCCATGGGCCATGGCATGTGCTCCCACTTTATTTAGTTTTAGATGAAGAACTCTTATAAATTAAGAAGCGCCCACGTTTAACGGGAATCCCACCTAGATCTTCACCGCGTGCGCGTCGCAGAGTGGGCACTGTCAACAATCAAAAAATCTACTGGGTCGCCCTTGCCAGCACATCCTACAAAGTTGTACGAGATAGGATTGCGGATCTGTTATTACTTGTAGTATAAGTCACTGGCTTATATGATGCAGTACTAACGGAATGATTGCTGATTGACCAAGAGTGAAAATGTCTCCTTCGTCCCGCCAGACGTTGTACAGCGCCAGGAACAACTACAACTGGAGGGAAACCTGGCGCTGTACACGGAGCGAAGGAGCCATATCAACCTGCATGCCAGAAGAGTATAGAACTATCCTACGTTAGTTGCTATAGCCACCGGGGACGCAGGTTGCAACTGGCGGGTGTGGCCCTAAAGGTGATCGCCCAGTAGCGTAGACAGCACCACCTAGACGTCATTCCAGATCCCCCACTTCACCGCCACAGCGACAACCACAGAGCGACAGCGACATCCACCTACATATCTACAAGAGAAGCGACTACACAGCAACACAGCAGCACCAGATCAACCTACATACACATCTAGAAAAGACCAGACTATATTGTGCCCATCGCGTCAGGTAATCCGAGACTTCTCTGACCCTAAAAGCCTTTTTTTTTTTCTTTTTTTTTTGCGTACACAGCCAGATGAAATATCAAAAATCGTAAAAAGGGCTGGTAAGGTCAGAGAAGGCTCGGATTACGCGTCAGGGTGACCTCGACGTGTTAGTTGGCGGACGGTCTATAAACCTTAGAACTATACACACACACACACACTTTAACGGGAATCACCATATTGTTTACCTTAGTATGAATACATTATTATATCAGGAATCTCTATGAATACTCCCTCATAAAACAAATAAATATGTACCGCATGTTCGGAACTTGACAGCAGTCGCCATTTTGTTTATCTTATAATTGAAGAGGTCGCTACTGCAGAGTTGTCGTTTCTTGAAAATAGTTCAAAATGGCGTCGAGTACTCTCCGAGTCGGAATCCCGAGTGACGGAATCCGACGAGGCAGTTCCGATTGACACTTTAACATGCAACTTCAGCCTCTCCGTTGCCGAATGGTTAACGACGTTGCGTTGTAAACCGTCGCCTTTCACCGATGCGGGTTCGAATCTCACTGGGAGCTCGATTTGTAAGTGAGGAAGTGTCGATTCTTATGGATTGCGGGAGGTGTACAATACTGGTTCTACCCAGGAAAAGGGCCTGGTCTGCCTCCACCACGTAAATGGACCGTCATATATAACCGTACATGTGTGAAAATGACGTAAAACACCATACAAACAAAACAAACATAACATGCAACCTAATATTGGCCATACCTTCACAAGCTTTTGACATACTTTCATAAAACTTCACACACATCTTCATCATACCTCATGTCTTCCACATGTCCTATCATTCTTGACTTCCATAAAAGGCGATGACAATTACCCTTGATACTTCTCCAGAAAGGATTCTCACATCTAATAAAAGAAGTTTAACATCAAGAAAGACATTTTGACGACATATGGTAAAAGATAGTAATTAAGATAGAGAAAAAAGAGAATAAATAGGCTCCAAATACAAAAAACAAAACGAAGAACTTTTGACGGCATATGGGCAAAGATAGTAATTAAGAGATTAAACGGTTTGTAAATGCGGAAACGCAAACCGTAACTGATCAGGAAGACAGTAAAGAGAGTCAAATATTACAGGAAGAGTCGCAGATTGAGAACTGGAAGACTGTTCCTGAAACGTATGATATACAAAAGAAGTGTTTATAATTTGTCAGCTTTCCGCAGATGATGGAAGAAAAGAAGCTGACAATATATCACTACCGCTTTTTACATACTGTCCGGTTATTATTTTTTGGTATATTTTGAATTTTTAGAAAAGATTTCTGTACGAATTATAAGAGTGGATGAGGGGCAAAATATGTTCTACTCTTCCGCCCGTTCATAATATTGAGGAGAGTTGACTGCACCCTTCCACCACCATCCCTGACCCTTATGGTTTAACATTTAACTAGTGATATATGTGTGTCTAGTACATGTGTGTGTATTCCACTAGCCGAACAAAGCTTAGCTGGATCGATCTTTTTTGTAATATTGTCAATATTAAAGCTGCATAGTTCCGGAAATACGATTTCGTTATTTCTTCTACAAAAGTTGCATTTTTGCATTTTATCAGTAATAGTACTAATTTGAAAAATGCAAAACAAATTGTTTTTGCTTGTTTATAATTGTTGATGAGGAAATATGCATATGCATCCGGAGACATTCCCTACTCTTACTTACGAATAGATTAATACTTTGGTCGTTTACTGGCTCGGGTACCAACAGATACACGGGACCTACCGGTTAACGCCCCTCGCCACCCCCACCACCACCTCCACATGTATGTAATTACTACACTATTTAAAATCGCAAAACTGTTTACCTACGTGAACATAATTCTCAATTTACTACAAACAGTTCACAGGACTTTACCTAAACATGCCAAATATATAATAACAAGAGGCACAAGACATGGTAGACGGCCAGTATGTTTGTCAGTTTGAAAATAGCAATGGCTGCCAAATAAAACAACACTATAATAAAAGGAGCTTACATTGTATTTTGGTGATAAAGACATACTTGCCATATTCTTGAATAACGGCATCAAGATTTAAATCTATTTCAAAATTGGTTACATAGCTATAGATAACACATGCACTTAGTCCCGAATTCATGGATCAAAAAGGGAGATCGATTATAATACTTAATAGCAGTTAAATATTATAAAACCATGCGCCTTGCCCTTATCAATGGCGAGCGCATGAGCTGAATCAAAAAACCAGGTCACAACATTACACAATTGATAATAAGACTAAGAATTAGATTGTATTTATACTATAAAACAGACAGCATTGAGCTAAAATAAATAATTTGTTTGTTTGAGCAACCTGAATTTCTAATATAAACAGCACCAAAAACCTGTTGTTACCTTCATGGCAATGGGGCGTTACCTGTAGAGTAGGTCAAAAATCGTGCTACCTTTAGTGCAGCAGTTGTTACTTTTAGTGCAAACGTTTATATTACATATGTAGTGTCGGTTGTTAACGTAAGTCCCAAAAGTGTAACCTTTGGTGCAATGTGTTACCTTTAGTGCAGTTGTTACCTTTAGGGTTGCAACAAACGTCTAATCAACTTGCAACGATTCTGCCAAGTCACTGAGTACCTTCATTGTGGCTTTCTAGGTTATTGTTTTTTTGTATTATATTTACATGAGCATATTTGTGTTTTACAAATATTGCCTATTGATGCTGCCTTGTTGGTTAGAGATTAGATCATGGCGGGATTTATTTATTTACACTGTCCTGTTTTAATGGGATGACAGTAGGGTAAGTGTGAGGTTTGGTGCACCCTAGAACCGGTTTAAACCCCCAGTGGCCTACTTTGCCATTGACCGTTCCAAGGCGGGAGCCCTATTGTCAACCCTTTTGTGTTTGTGATGTCGTTTGTATTTTTTATTACTTTTGCCTTTTGTTTGTCTGTTTGCGTGTTTGTTTTTGTGTTTTGTGGTTGACTGTCGTCCTTGAATGCTGCTTTCCCTGTCCGATATGTTTATCCTTCTTGCAATACAACTGAACGTGTCTTAATGTGTGACTTCTAGTGTGCTTATTAAAAGTACAATTAGGCATTTACCAGAATTTATTGGGATAACATTACGAATTCGCATCATTATATTAATACAATTATAATACTTTTGCAAAATATGTAATTGAGAAACCTTGAGCAACTGTAGATTTGTGAAAAATAATGTACGAGCCCCGAAGGCATTATGCATTATTTTTCACGAATCTACTGTTGCGAGTGGTTTCTCTTACTTAAACCATGCGACTAAACTATACCATACTTTAAAAAAGGGAATCACCACCTCATAAATATATGTTATTGAAAAAAGTTGTTATGTACATTCTTTGTTTCCTTTTACGGTTACGACCATTTAAACATCCCGTGCAACCCATGGTGCACATGCTCATGATACAGATGCTATAAAGACATGGAGCGCTGGCCGCACGATGGAGACGCCTAAGGGAGTCAAGAGCGCTTGACAAAAAAAATCCTTTATAATAATATATAGACTAGGATGAGAACGCCTGTGTAGTGTCAATAGCCATTTTTCACCACGTCTGTAGACTACAGCGAAAAAATATTACCTTTACTATTTTACCCGTTATTTCACTCCGTGTCGATAGTAGACGCACTTAAAACTATGTATCTGTGCAGCGCAAAAACTAATGATGCTACCTGACTCTATGGGTAATCGTGATATCGCGTACACAAACCACAAACCGAAAAAGACGTGTAGCACAAGAATCACTAATGTTGATATTGTTAAAAACAGCGGTAAAGGAAATGGCTTAAAATTTCATAGACTGCTCTACGGCGCATGTCCCGTTTCACTGAAACAAGTGTTACTTTTAGTGACGGCTGTGTAGCAGTCTAGCAATTTCAAAGCAAAATAAATGACGCTTTCTGACTGGCTGAAATTAAACGACCAATCAGTGTTCCGCCAATCAGAAAGCATCATCTATTTTGCAAAGAACGTCACTATTTTATTGTAACCGTGGATTGTTTTTCACGGACCAACTGTTGACCAACTGTGTTCGCCAATTACACAGTCTGTGTTAGAAAAAGAATAAAATTTCTTCTTCAACACAGACCGTGTAAATCGTTTACAAAGTAATCAACTGTTGATTCGTGAAAAATAATACACAGTTATAACAATAGAGTGGCGTCATAGCTATGATTTAAGTCAAATTAATTGCTTCAATTTCGTATCGCGAGCACCTAACAACTAGTGCAACATATGAATAACTGAACGTATGCATGCCACCGATAAGAAGCAGGGCCAGCGGGTCATTTTACAGTATAGAAATTGCACGTTTTTCACACGATAACTCACGTTCACGTTACAAGTTAATAAATCGTAATGAAATAATAAAAAAACTGATTTAAAACTCAGTCGATTCTATTAACGCATGGAGACGCCGATTTCGGGGTTATGGTTTCCCCGTACAAGCGAAACAATATCTGGATCAGCGTTAATTAAGTATCGGTCTTTCAGATTAACTGACAGTATACATAAGCATTGTGATAGAGAAATGGGGGATTACACGCGACATAAAACCTGGATAAGGTATAATTAGGGACGGAACATTTTATTTTCTGTGGGGCCCGGGATTTTCTTTCGGGCTCGTCGATTTTTTTTCGGCCAATGTTAGAGACGGATTATATTTTTCGACGAAGGCTGGAGCCAGAATATATGTTCGCATGTTTTTTTTAAAAGCCAGAGGGCTGAGCCTGATATTTTTGTTCGGTGAGCCAGATTATTTTTCAAGAATTCAGGACCGGATTATTTTTTTGGAAAATCCCCCGAAAGGGTGATATCATCTATTGAATGGGTGCTATAACTCATTCGTTTTGAATAAATGATATCGGTAATACGAATGAGTGATATCACTATGTCCACTACGTCTTCCTCTTGATTGTTCCATGACCGACAGATGTCCAACCTATGATGACATCTATCTACATCCTGAAACGTAAGGTAATGTGTTATGTTTGTCTTACACATTGTCGTGCCTTTTTATTCCGTTGTTGCTCTGACTTCTCACAAGTCATTGATTACGGTACTTACTTTGTGTCTTTCTTGACTTTTGTTTCTTTATATGTATGTATACAAGATCATGTTCTTTCTACTAATAACTGCCTAGCAATGCTGCATAGTTTGTTACAGGGTATGACTTGGTTGTTTTTCTTTATATCTACTGCCCCATTTTATTAAAATGTAATAATATGAGAATATTTCTTGTTATTTCTAGAAATATTTCTCTTTTTCAGGCTAGCACGCTCGCACACACGTACACAAACACACAAACACGAAGTATTTGAAATGATACATTTCATATTAATATTTCTTGTACAACAAAAGAACAACAAGAAAGTTCAAACCCGTATTAATCGCCAAACAGGAAAGTAAGGCGAGATAAATATCGTGTATTCAGAATTGATCATAGTAATCTTATATGTGACGTAGTAGTGAAACTAGTAGATGTGTATATGGATTTTAATTTATATTTAACCATTAACATTCAACATATATGTAACAGGACAGGTCAATGGTTAAATGTTTGGCAAAGTATTAGAAATTTATCGTGCATAATAAGTCGTTTTTAAATAAGCGTTATACTCAGTAAATTGTGTAAATTTGCTAAATATTGGTTTGTGAGGTTTATGTGCCTGGATATTTCAGATGTATCGTGTCTGCCTGAAAACAAATGTTTGGCAGTTTACTAGAGGCCATGGGAAGGAGTCATAAGGTTATATGTACTCGACATGCATTGACTTACTAGTTAGTTTAGTTATTAATTAAACGGTCTGATATTATTTACCTCTTGTCAATAGTCCTGAGGCAACGATTTTACATTTTGTTTTTATTTCTTGTAGTAATGCTTTGTAACGGTAAATAAATGTGTATTTTCTGAAACCTGTATCTATGCGATACCCTCCCACGTGTAGCACAATAGTCTTATACGGAATTAAACCAATATGTATCTGCTTTTGTTTCATCTGGTCTGTTTTAATACCAAGCTGTTTTAATTCAAGCGGTTTGTATTGAAGCCTTTAGGTACAGCAGTAAAGTGCTAGTTTTTCAGAGGCTTTGTGCTCAGGTGTTGGAGATTTGTTGGTTTGTGATTTATATTGTGTTGGATAGAACGGAAAAGAACAATACGTTATTAACTCAAATCAAAACAGTGATACAAGTGTGTATATAAGAGTGCATATAAGAGTGTAAACAAGAGTGTACAATTCATAGTTCTCATAGTTCTTTTAGCAACTTGTAATCCTTACATTAAATGCATGTCTCTAAAGTTGGCATGGGAAGCCCGGTCTGTTTTGTCCTATTGTTTGGTGCGCTTGTTTCAGCAAAAGGTTTTTCAGACTCGAGCAATTTAAATAATACGTACATCAGTTATATATCTTTCAAACTGGCATTTTTAGTGGCAAATGAAACTACTTTAATTTTGTAAATCGGTTGAGAAATAAATATTTTACAGCCAAAATGATGGGGCTTTTCCTATGTAAATTCCTTGTTGGTGGGACAGCAGAAAATTAAGAAATTTCAAATAACTTCATTAATACTTCAAATTTTGCTATAAAACTTTCAGGGTGTCTTATTTTTTTTAATATCCAACAATTTAAACCATATTTGGATAAAAAATCTTAAAAAATATATTTTTGCAAATTTTTCAGGCAGCAGAATTTTGCATTGCAAATGACCCACCAAAAACAACTTTTTCGCACATGAATTTTTTATTTCTCAACCGATTCTGAAAAGTAAGGTATTTTTATTTACCACTAAAAATGTCTATTTCACTGATATACAACTTACTTAGGTACAAATTGTATTTTGTCTGAAAAGTCCAAAATACCTTTGGCTGAAACAAGCGCCCCAAACAATACGATATATTCGTTTGGTAGAAACAACGGTACATGTACATCAGTTTCCGTCAAATACATGTCACCCATTTTCGCATTGTAACAAACAAAAAAACATGTTTAAAGATTAGATCATGGCTGGGATATGTTTACTCAATTCCAACCAAATTTTTGTCTAGTTGATTATGTATCGACTGTGAGAAGCATTACTGTACGAGAAACATAGAGATTCACTCATTTATAACTTCGAAGCGTTGGAAAAATATTGTCAGAGATGCTTGTTGTCGAAATAGTAAAATAAACTGCGTGTTTGACTTTTAAAACAAACATGCTTGAATTAAAATGTTTTGTATTTGATGTCTAAGGAAAAAACAAAAAAAGTATGATAATGGACCTTTGGAAACGGCCGAGCACGACACATACGAAATATTGCAGTCTCGGTTTGATTGAGACTGTTCATGAGCGGTAGTGAATATGCTAGCTACCACTCACGCCCTCTATCCCCGGGTTGAGCAGAACTCAATATTCATAAAATCAATAGTACAAAATGTTAACCATCCCAAAGATGGCATGCATACGGCGGTGGACATGGAGTTATATGCTTCCCCATGTCGTACGGCGTATGGTCCAAGTATCTAATAAAATTAAATGCCCCGAAGAGCGAAATAAACATAATGGAATTTAGTTGGGAGCAGCGGTTATGAAGCCTGCATATCACAAGTAACAGCCAAAAGACTAAATTAAAAAGCAGACAACATATCCTATAAGTGGTTAAACAATACCCAGAGCCTTTTATAGGCCGGAGTAGTGGAAATACCGAATCAAAAATTAAGTAAGAAAACAAAAGAAATTGAAAATGTACCACCGATAACTAAATATAAGTATCGGGCTCAGCGATCTCCAAAGATCGAATGAATAACAGTACTGATTGCCAGCGCGGGGAGACGTTTTACTGCCGCCACACTGCACAAGCAACGCCACTGTGCTATAAAAAAAAGGTATGATAATGGACCTTTGGAAACGAAAGTCAGATATGCTTAACTAACGCATATTCATTTAAACAAAACTAAAGACCGGAGTCATGCTACATGTATACACCCAAATGCACGTGCAACTGCCTACTGTGTTGTTATACACTGCATTGTCTATATGCATGGCAGGTGAAGAGAAAATTTGTCAAATATGAAATCAATCTGTTGCTTAAAAGTGATACATCCAAACTTATAGTTTGTTGTCTGCTACAAACTTCAAATTTACCTCCAGTACCTTTAGCCAATCACAGCACACGAGAGATAAGAACGTTTATTTTTCAGCAGAGTTACCACTTAGTTATGTGTTTAATTATTCGATTAAGTATTCAATATTTACATAGGCTATGAAATCAGCGCATGGTTTTCAAAGATAATTAAAGTGAAAATGAAATAAAACCATATAAGTTAAAAGATCCGTGAATGCAAAGAACAAAACAGTGAACAAAAAACAACAGACAATTTAAATTCTGCAACCAGATCCGGCAGGTCTGCGAGTTTTACCGGTTTTGATTCTGATGATGACGTTGGGAATGAAAGGAAAATGGTGTTTGTGAATTGCACAAACCACTTGAACTGCAAACGTGTATTCCAGGTGACAATGTGTTCAATGTAACAAAGATTCAGATGATTGTAAAGATTGTACTTTTCTGAAATAGTGTTGCCAGTTAATTCTGAAGAATATTGCTAGGTTGTTCTTATAAACTCATCAGATGGGTTAAACATACAATTAATTTTCATAATTTGTTTCATGAATATATTTTGTTCAACATTACAGCTTACTAAAAGTGAGAAAATAACAGATGCAGATTACAGATGACATGTTGGATGACTTCACTACACCAGAGGTACTTTCCGGCAAGTTACATCGCGTAGAGACGGGGATATTTCATCGTTCCCTATGCTATTGAATAATAACAGACAGTAGCGTCTGTAATTGAGTTACGGAAATCAATGCAACATAAATGATATTGATGTACAGTTGTCACAACATGGTTGTTATGTTATAGAACAATTCAGATACATGAATGAACAGAGCTGTAACATTAAGAATAGATTTTTTGATTAAATTTGTTCTTCACAGTTCTATATTTGCCTTAAAGCAAGAAGATCATATAATCAAACTAAGTAACACATGCCGGAGGAAGGATATTAAAAGAGAAGTCTAAGTCGGTTGCAGGTAAACAGTGCGTTGTTCTGATAGACAATACGATACACAAGAGAAGTGAAATATGCCAAAAAGACCATATTAGCGTAGTACGTTGTTATTCAGTTGCAGGCTAGTTATATAGTGCGTCAGGTTATCCAGAGGTTGAAGACTACAATCCTTGCAGGACGGATTCCAAGATGCATATATAGCAGTGAACAATACACTTTTCATTGATAAATATAATGTGCTTATACTCCATGGACCGAATGAAATGTATGGATATGAAATCAACACGTGGAAGGATGTTCTTGGTGTTATAACCAAATATCACAACAGTGATGCATGTTCTTATACTTGGTATAAAGATGGTAAAAAGAAAGAAATATAAAAAGATCGGACAGGGAAAGTAGCATTCAAGGAGGACATTCAACCACAAATCACAGAAACAAACACGCAAATAGACAAACAAGAAGGCAAAAGCAATAATAAATGCAAACGACATCACAAGCACAAAAGGGTTGACAATAGGGCTACCGCCTTGGAACGGTCAGTGGCAAAGTAAGCCACTGGGGGTTTAAACCGGTTCTAGAGTGCACCAAACCTCACACTTACCCTACTGTAATCCCATTAAAACGGGACAGTGTAAATAAAGAAATCCCCGCCATGATCTAATCTCTAACCAACAAGGCAGAATCAATATGCAATATAAGTAAAACACAAATATGCTCTTGTAAATACAATACAAAAAAAACATTAGCCTAGAAAGCCATAATGATGGTGGAAATGTTGCCTCGCGAGTAAATGTTTAGTATGATATCTGTGTGTTCTCATGGTGAATACAGATTGTCAGTTGGTATTGATAACAAGCGCTATGATCTTGAGGCAACACTTATACACTCAAGTGATATGAAAAAGTTGTAGTGCTTCACTTATTCAGCAGGTCCATAAAACCGAGCCATTTTCAATAAAAATAATAACATTCGTATGAGAGCAGTTGTGCTTCACTTACAAAATGACTCCTTTAGATAAATTAGATATGCAAATACTCCTGAAACAAATATAAATCTAAATGCCTTTAAACAGTGCCTTAATTAGAAGTGGTATGTAGACTGAGATGATCTATATTTAGTCAAACAAATTACGGAAAGCAATATATACAGCTTCCGTCCATATTTTGATCAATTGAAAAGACATCCAACTTCCAGCAATTTGTAATTTATTATGACCTTGTCATAGTTTCACCAGAGGTCCGATGTGTAACATATATCTTTAAAACTGTATACAGCTTAGATGGGGACGTTCCCCAGAGCAACTTCTTATGGGGTCTATGTTTCTCAACTTATTCATTTTTCTAGAGCTTGTAGTGAAGGTGATGACTTTAATATTCGTAATCTTTGTATAACTCAAATCTACTCCATCAGGGCTACCGTTACATATATCAAATACTTCGAAAAAACTTTCGAAAAAGTATTATCGTCACAAAAACAAAAGTGTTGACAATAGGGATACCGCCTTGGAACAGTCAGTGGCAAAGTAGGCCACTGGGGTTTAAACCGGTTCTAGGATGCACCAAACCTCACACTTACCCTACTCATCCCATTAAAACAGGACAGTGCAAATAAAGAAATCCCCGCCATGATCTAATCTCTAACCAACAAGGCAGCATCAATAGGCAACACTGATCTACTTTTAAAAGATAAACGTATTTTAAGAAGTCTTCTACGACAAGAGCTATAACAAACTGACTTCTATGGTGACATGATTTATAAACTTCCTAAGATCCTTGGTCATTGTCACTTTCATACACTCTTTGTTAAACTTGTTAACAAGTTGATCAAAAGCGTTTATGACACTATTAGTTTGCAACGCACTGCATGTTTAGTGGTAGACCAATTCACAGTTCGTCACTATGCTTTCATCTTCGACTGTGCGATGACCGGACAAACTGCGGACCATATGATGACGTTTACCTAAATCCTCAAAGATAGGCAGCGTTTGATGTTTGTATTAATTTATATCGTACCCGTAACGGTTTGTTCTCTTGTTGCTCTGGTCACTGTCTAGTTATTGAGTAGTTTCATTGTGACTTTCTATGTGTTTTAATATTAATATATACATGATCATCTTATTGCCTATTAATGGTGCCTTGTTTGTGTAACAAGAAGAAGTTGACGTTCGTGGATCATCCTTGTCTCACGGTTGGTTTGTTAGACGTTGTTGTTATCTCATGACTGCAATTAAGAATATACACCAGTTCATTTTTCAACCGCATATTTTATTTATTAAGAAGCATACTCGTATATTCAATACATTCAATATATCATGTGATATTATTAAAAACATTCATACCCTATATATCGTATTATTTATAAGCAAATATCTTATACCAAAATCATTTAGCACTGACATTATGTATAACTTTAGATATCGCCACATATGGTTTCTAAATATTAAAGAATAGCAAAACAAACATATATTTCTCTTACCTACAATTAAGAATATACACCAGTTCATTTTTCATTTTTCAACCGCATACTAAATTTGATATGTTAGTATGAGTATATATAGCAAGAACAAGCGATAGTCTTAAGCGATTAATTATATTGATATTATATAATTCGTCAACAATCTCTAGACGGACTGCACTTTATGACCGCTGATAATTCATAGTAAATATGTCAATATTTCACCGTTTGTTATCTTAGGGGTTAACGGTATTTATGCGTAATAATGCATTTGAGGACTTGTATCTTTCCTGTCGTGTCCTTAATGGTTTATTCTCTTGTTGCTCTGGCTTCTGCCAAGTCATTAAGTACCTTCATTGTGGCTTTCTAGGCTATTGTTTTTTGTATTATATTTACACGAGCATATTTGTGTTTTACTTATATTGCCTATTGATGCTGCCTTGTTGGCTAGAGATTTAATCATGGCGGGGATTTCTTTATTTAAACTGTCCTGTTTTAATGGGTTGACAGTAGGGTAAGTGTGAGGTTTGGTGCACCCTAGAACCGGTTTAAACCCCCAGTGGCCTAGTTTGCCACTGACCGTTCCAAGGCGGTAGCCCTATTGTCAACCCTTTTGTGTTTGTGATGTCGTTTGTATTTTTTATTACTTTTGCCTTTTCGTTTGTCTGTTTGCGTGTTTGTTTTTGTGTTTTATGGTTGACTGTCGTCCTTGAATGCTGCTTTCCCTGTCCGATATTTTTATCCTTCTTTGTACCGTTTAGCAGTTATAAACTGTCCCGACTGTTGTGTGTATTGCTTCTTAATGCTACATTTGTTAGAGAATATAACTTGGCGATTTGGCGATTTCTGTATTTATACTGTTCTTATTCATCCGTTTGGGATGACAGTATGACAAGAATTAAGTCTTGTGTTGCACCAGACTAAATTCTAGATCCTGGTTTAAACCCAAAGTTGCCTTTTTGCCACTGACTGTCCATCCAAGGCGATAGCTCTATGGGTAACCCGTTTGAGCTTGTGATGTCATACGCCTTGCTTCTTATTAACGTTGAACTTATTGTTTGACTTTTATAAAACGTAGTTAAGCCAAATCTAACCGAAACTTGCGAATATGAGAGACTCTTAATATTAGTTCTATTTTCATCGTATGTTGCATTCATTTTAGAAAGAGTTGCGCTAGACCTCTAGTAAAACATGTAAATCACAACGATCGAAAAAGCCATTTGCCAAGTAGGTTCTTTTTTACATCTTTTAGATTTACTGGCCGAAAGCCATGTGAGCTTGTGGGATGACGTGTTATCGGTCGTCCGTCGTTTGTTCGTTAATTCTTACTTGCTGGCAATCTAACCCCTCCAATTTTCATCCGATCATTTCCAAACTTAGACAGTACTTATAAATCCACATGATCTCAGACACCTGAACCAGACAGATTTTAACGCTTATATCTGAGTTATGGTCTTGGCCTTGATACAACATCAACATGTTAATTTTCCATCTAATCTGAAGCAAACGTTCACGGATTGTGTACATATAATAATAAGATCTTGGATTAAAAAATTTAATTCTACATTCTAGACTAGCCTAACTATATATTGGTTTATGAAATTAATAACTGTTGTCAAGAAATATAAAAATGAACGGGAATAAATCTTCTAAATACATACTGATAGTCACACACACGTATATATTTAGTAGTTCGTAAGACCAAAATACATATGGAATAAATAAAAACATTTATTTTATGATAAGCAATGAAATACTGTATTTTATCAGTGAAATAAAAGTGTTATTCCACACTGTGGAATATAGAGTGTTATTCCACTGTAGCTGCCGGGACTACTTTTAAATGTACAACAAACGCAGATGCACAGTAAAATGGTTCACAAGATATTCCTACGCAAATGTAAACATGCCGAGAGAAAAACACTGCGAATTGTACATTCTATTCACACAATGATTTTGAAATTGATTTTAAAGTTAAAAGGAAATGATTGCCAATATAAATATATTAAACAAATTGTTCTATTTGGGTATAAATAAAATATCTTAAGACTTTTTTTTTGTAGTCACGCAAAAAATGTGTAAAGCAGCTTAGTATTGAAATTGCCTCCCGTGTTGTTCTACCGCAGTTTCAATAAAACATTGTTTGTAAAATCATAAAATAAAAAGAAAATTTGTTGTTTTGTCGTGAATAACATATTTTATTTCATCTCGAAGTTAGAAAACTTTTATATTTTCACTCATGCTTCGCATTCGTGAAAATATAAAGTTTTCTCACTTCTCGATGAAATAAAACATGTTATTCACTCCAAAACAACAAATATCCTCTATGTATCCGTCACTTAATAGTACGGAAGCCAAAAGTCGTTATTTATTTTTCATAAGTCAAAAGTCACAAGTCAAAAGTCATAAATCATAAGTGGTAAGTCACAGATCATAACTCAAAAGGTACCTATAGGCTTCCGTAGCTAACAGAATGTATTGGGATAACATTACGAAATCGCATCATTGTATTAATACAATTATAATATGCAAAATATGTCAAATTAATCGCTTCAATTTCATATCGCGAACACCTACGAACTATTGTTTGGGTGCTTGTTTGAGCCAAAGGTTTTTCTGCAGTAGCTTGTGCAATTTAAATAATACGTACATCAGTAATATATCATTAGAACTGGCATTTTTAGTGGAAAATAAAACTACTCAAATAATCTCAAATAACTTCAGTTAACCTTCATATTTTGCTATAAAACTTTCAGAGTGTGTTCATTTACATTTATTCAACATATTAAAATCATTTTTGAATATAAATTCTCAAAAAATATATTTTTCAATTTTTTTACGGAGCAGAATTTTGCATTGAAAACGCCCTGTCAAAAACAACTTTTGCATGTGAATTTTTTATTTCTCAACCGATTTGGAAAAATTTACCACTAAAAATGTCTGTTTCAGTTATATATATTTTATTTGGGTACTAGTTGAATTTTGTCTTAACAGTCCAAAAACCCTTTGGCTTAAACAAGCGCCCCAAACAATAGTGTAACATATGAATAACTGGGCGTAAGCATGATACAGATAAGCGAGTCATTTTACAGTACAGAAATTGTTTACATACAAAACACACGATAATTCACGTTCACGTTACAAGTTAACAAATCGTAATGAATTAATAAAAAAAAATGAATTAAAACTCCGTTCTATTAACGCAAGGAGACGACGATTTGTCGGTTATGGTTTCCCCGTACACGCGACATAATATCTGAATCACGGTTAAGTCTAGGTCTTTCAGATTAACTGGCAGTATAGATCAGGGTTAAGTCTAGGTCTTTCAGATTAACTGGCAGTATAGATCAGCGTTAAGTATAGGTCTTTCAGATTAACTGGCAGTATACATCAGGGTTAAGTCTAGGTCATTAAGATTAACTGGCAGTATAGATCAGGGTTAAGTCTATGTCTTTCAGATTAACTGGCAGTATAGATCAGGGTTAAGTCTAGGTCTTTCAGATTAACTGGCAGTATAGATCAGGGCTAAGTATAGGTATTTTAGATTAACTGACAGTATACATACGAACATTTTATTTTCCGGGGTGGGTGGGATTTATTTTGGCCAATGTTAGAGACGGATTATTTTTTTCGTCGAAGGCTCAGAATATTTGTTCGCATGATTTTGTTATGAGCCAGAGGGCTGAGCCAGATTATTATTGTTTTCAGGAATTCAAGGGCCGGATTATTTTTTTAGAAAAAATCCCCCTCCCACTCTAACAGAAGATGAAATGGTCGATGCCAGGGGCCTTGGTATTTCAGTCTAACTGACATTATACATTAAGCTTTGTGATAGCGAATTTCAAATTGAATCCTTAATTCGATCTGTGAATCGTAATCGTACGTATGGCATATCAGTTATATTCTATCTAACCTGTATGTCAGAACAGGTTCCCATAAAATACATACAATTGTCTGTAATATTAAGCGAACACATAGCCATCTTGAGGTCATTAACAAGCTTTGAAATTGGCATGTTGAGCCATTGTAATCATGGTTGTCTAGTTTTACGTTAAGTATATATACTTTAACTTTTCAAATAAGTATTAATAATTATTTTCAAATATGCGAGTTATGCAGAACAACTAACGGGACGCCGCAAGTTTTACAAAGAAATCAAGATTGCTGTGTGTCCCTTTAGATTTGAATGAATTGGTTGCAATGCCAGTCATGGGTAGGAAACTATATACAATAACTTGCAAAGACGGTTGCTTCTCCGCAGAAATACACGGGTACAGTTACACGTGAAACACACTGTCAGATGTAGACACCAAACGCAACGGAAATGTATTCGTAACTGTCGTCTGCTTTTCTACGATATGGAATGAGCAACTTTTACGCGTTTTGATTGCACACACGACACCGATCGTTTCCAAAATCATTGACACCGGTAAAATTAGTATCGGCACAAAACAAAGAAAGATGTATTTCGGCCACCCGATCCTTCGAGGAGAGAAAGACTTTATGGCGCCAAAAATGAATAAAAACAGCATAACACCTCCCATGAAACCGCACAGAATGTTCACGCTTCGATGCATAGGAAGCGGGAATAACGGAACTAAAACTATATTTAGAACTGTTAGGGGCATTAACAACCATGATAACAGCATTAAAGAGATGCCATACTTGTAACGGAATGGTATTTGCGCACTGAAATAAACATTGTATATCCCTTGCACCCATCTCTTTCGTTGGTATATGTAGTCGATCGCTGAAAATGTGCTCTTCTCCCACATTTCTCCTTCCACGAAGCCAAACTGATGACCTTCCTTCCACGCCTTCAATGCAAAAAAACAATCTTCGGCAATACTTCCTTCTATACCGAAATCGTACGTAACCTCTCTCTCAACTGCCGCTTTTGCCACAATAAAACTTCCTTTCCAGCCGAACACGGGCTTGTGTATGTACTTCAGACAGAATCGGATCATGCCGTAATCCATCCCAACCCTCACCAAGTCGGCTATCGTCGTCAACCAGCTCACTATCTCTTCATTAGCGTACGTGATTATACCCTGCCCAAGGCTATACTTGCCGTCAGTAATGAAATTCACGATTCCGACAACGGACGACTCAGTTAGGAGCGTCTCCTCATCCAAATGCACGATCCAATCAGCGTCAGTCAACATGTCAACTCTGGGCTCTAGGCAATAGCACAGAGCACGTGCCTTATATCGGGTCTGATTGGCCGTGACATAGTCGTTTGGGACAAGAATTTCTCTTAAACGAGGGGACTTAGGCAAGTTGACTGCTGTGTCGGTGACCACTTCCAACATATAATTATCCAATCCGATTCTAGAACATGTATCGATGTTTCTTTGAACATTTTTCTTTACCAGATCAGGGAAAGTTCCCCTCGTGACCACTCTAAAGCATATAAATGGTCCAAACAATGTTGATGTTATAAGTTTCGGTTTAGGTGGATGTGTATTGTAACAAACAAGACCGAGGAAATTAAAAACAGCTTGTGGTATTGGAACGAATGTCATGAACCTCAAAATGTACAAAACCAATGTTGCGATATATCCGTATTCCAGGACAGGGTTGAATGTAGCCAAGCGGTCAGGACCGACGGCGCCAGCAATCACCAGGAAAACGGTTATGATGGTTCCTAGCAGTCCGATCGTAAGGAGGTGTAGCAAATGATGCGGTAGTAACTCCATTATAATTTAGTTCTTATGAATTCACCAAGCGCCGAGCAATGCTTGAACGTGCTATTGTAGGATAGTTTATCAATGACAAAAATGCGTCTTGAAGCGTCTTGTTTAAAGGATAACCATCAATAACTGAAATTAAAAAAATACAAAATAATATTTACATGTTTCCGTCACATCGACACTAATACATCATGTTTGTTTTGCTTTCAACTTATTTGTTTACTTAATTAGTTTAAATACTTACCTGTGAATCAGAAAACCCAAAGAGCTGATTGGCCAGTCATACTCCTAATCAATTTAACTGACTGTTGATTAAAGAGCTGAACTTATATAAGCTTTGATAAGCTTGTTTTTTATCCTTCCTATTTATAATTTGTACATAACATATATGTGAACATTACAAAATAAATACTGTTTAAACGAGGTATATCAATGAAATTGTAAATTATGTTATTATTTAAAATAAAACCGTATATTTTCATTGTGTATGTGTTTACATGCGAACCTTTTCACTGTCTTTTTCAAATGTCAAAATAATTGTATTATACTTGTTTAAAAAACTGGACCATGAGTACACAGGTACATAAAAGAACATATATAGAGGATATTTGATGTTTTGGAGTGAATAACATATTTTATTTCATCGAGAAGTGAGAAAACTTTATATTTTCACGAATAAGAAGCATGAGTGAAAATATAAATGTTTTCTCAGTTCGAGATGAACTAAAATATGTTATTCACGACAAAACAACAAATTTTCTTTTTATTTTATGATTTTGCAAACAATAATTTAAGCAATTTCAGTAACTAAACCGTTTTACACACGCATCTTTCTTAGTCACGATGAAACGTTACAACTTTTCTGAAACCATTAACTTCACAGAAAGAAAGTAATTAAATAAACAGTGGATTTAACAGTATAGCAGTATAGTAGGAATATCTTGTGATCCGTGTTACAGTTCATGCATTTGTGTTGGTTGTACATTAAAAAAGTAGTCCCGGCAGCTACTGTGGAAATAAAACTCTATATTCCACAGTGTGGAATAACACTTTTATTTCACTGATAAAACACAGTATTTCATTGATTATCATAAAATAAAAACATGTATATCGTTGGCTTGCAGTTGGTCTGACTAAATGAATCGTAGTTTTGGAAGTTTCATTGACGTTGCAGTTGTATACATTTCCTCCAGCCCCTCCCACCCCTACCCCAAACCTCCAAGGTTATATACTATAATACTGTTCTTTTTAGGCCAAATATGGTCCATGAACATTTTTACATAATATATACAAATACATGTTTGTTAGATGGGATATATGTGTTAGTACATATACATAAAATAACCATCGACTCAGCTTGTATTATAACGAGCATAAGGAAATAATTATTTTGATCTATACTTATGTTTTAGCAAGTTTACATTATGTTACTACGGAATTAAGTTTAACCGTAAACTCTAACAAGCGTTTGATTAATTGTTATCGTGTATGAGACATTACGTGGTCCCGCCATAATTCTATTTAGTGATGGGAAAACTTGTATTAGCAGGATTGTATGACGCAAATTTCGACAATAAAACACATTTATAAACATCTTTTACTGAAAAACTGCGATAAGATGTTTAAAATTACCTATCAACGTGATTAAATGTTTTAATTTTACAATATGCAAACTTTTCAATCCAAATTTAAGGTTTTATTTCATACCCCAGCCAACCCCGATTTCGCTTCTGTGAGAAGTGGTTGGATGGGGTATAAAATGTAATACTCGGACCACGTAATGTATCTTTAGAATGTATTCAAATATAACGAGTATAAATCTTATCTTTAAGTGTTTACATATGAAATATGCATATGCGTTAAATCAACTGTCTGAAGTATTATTTCTGAAAATGTGTGAACTGGAAAACACGACGACACCGTGATGTGTTTTTTGTTAAATCATCAATTATTATATTAATTCATGTGGTTAAATTAAAAACAATAAAGAAAAAACAGCCCGTCATAATTAATATAACCTTACACTGTGTTGAAACTGACGTAACACACCATACAAACAAATTAACAACACAAGAAGATATAAATATCGAACAGAAAAAGTAGCACTGAAGGACGACTGTCAACCACAAACAGAAACAAAGAACAACTTTAATAAGAATAAAAAAGCAAGATAAGACATCAAAAACACAACAGGATTGACAAGAGGGCTACCGCCTTGGAACGGTCAGTTGCAAAATATGCCGCTGGGGGATTAAAACAGGTTCAAGGGTGCATCAAACCTCACTCTTACCCTATTGTCATCCAAATAAACGGGACAGTGTAAATAAAATATCCCCGCCAGGTTATAATCTCTAACAAACAAGGCAAGTCATATGATGGGTTTCACAGTGCTAGCAGTTGTAAATATTGATAGTGAAGTTTGATCACACAAAAAATCCCTAAAGCCACATATGGATTAATATATATTAACTGATTTATGTACCAAAACCTAGCCTAGCCGAGTCTGAAACACAGAATGATAGATTTATTTTATATTTGCAGTGACACCCATTATTCACCCATTAGTCTAACAGATCCCCCCACCCCCCACCCCCCACCCCCCCCCCCCCGCCCCCGTGTGGTTGCCGGGGTAGAATACAACCACTGCAATCTCACAAACACACAGCCACAGTCACATTGAAGTGTGTATCAAGCATTCAATTTAGAGTCTCAATTTATTAATCCAGTATAATTTTGACTTTTACACGCTTGCATATTATAATAAATAAAATGTTCAGTTTTCATTGTTTCGTCTTCTTCTACTACAGATTCAACAGCTATTAGCTTTATACCATACTTATAATGAATATTAATGAATAATAAAATTAATAGAAAAAAGAAAGAAAAAATGTACATATGTTGTTGGAGGGATAGCTACTTTAATGATTGAACAAATGCTAAGTATGTAGAACAACTTAAGGGACACCGTGCGTTTAAAAAAAAATATCAGAGGTTGCCGTTATGAAATGAAAGCATTCGCATTAGTCAGATCACATGTATATAGCATTGACATATGCTAGCTGCGCGTCTGTACAAGTTGAAGTTTATGTTAATTTCTGTAATTTAAAATATAACTTAAACGTTATGCTAATTTCACAATGATGTAATGTTCGGTAGGGGATATTAATTGTATAGTTTTAAAAAGAATATTGAAGAACATCATTTAATTTATCATTATCTAAAAACGCCGAAGAACTGAAATCTTAATAAGAATTACTATAGCAGACAGGTAACTGCACAACTGTTTTAAACATTACAACACACGTCTAAGATAAACGATATGTATACTGAAAGCAAAAAGAAACGCAGGGTGCGTATTTCCGCTATATATTGCATATACTGCACACTTAAATCCATATATATTCCAAGGAAATCCCAAGATGTTTAGTAAAAAAAAAGTGCAGTTAGTTAGAGACAGGACACAACTGTGATGTTCTAGACGTTTTAATCACAGTACACGTTATAAAAAGAAATTCATAAATGCTGAAGTTCCTCTTTGAAAAATTGAGCCAGTTCAGTACTGTATTTAATGTTGTGATTGCAACATTTCAAGCCTAAGTTTGCTCACCTGCTTGAGCCAAATGCGCATTCTGACGATAATGAAACTTTAAAGGGGTAACCATTGGTGTGTTCAGTGCTGTTTAAACCTTCTTTCTAAAAGGACAGGTCTAATGTCGCCCTGTACCATTCGATTAGCAGTAGCATATTAAACAAACAATATATAGCGGAAATACGCACCCTGCGTTTCCTTTTCCTTTCAGTATATTACGGTTGACATGAACCAATACTATATCAAATACCATAGTTTCCGGGAGTGTAATAAGCCATGATTTATTTCTCGTAATACACTAATGTATTACAGGTGCATTTGAGGAAAGAATCACGGTATTTGTGTACAGTAAAACATTTAATCCCAGCTGTTTGCTTGAGATATCATACGATACGTTCAGACACCTTAAATATGCATTCTTATCTGAAATTTTACTTTATAAAATACATGTTAGTAACTTTAAATTTAGTTTAATGTGTCGCACTATTTCTAGGACGAACGCGTTACGACCGTGTAACGTGGCGAACGTCATGAAAACAACAAAACGACGTCATGATTTCGCTTACAAATTGCCACCGTATACAATCTGAACTGAAAATATTAAAGTGAAACTATCACGTCGTAGGTGTGTTATGTGATAAATAGAATCTTACATTCATGACTTTGTATCATTGACTTTAATAAACTCGTTGAATAAAAAGACAGGATACTCGGCAGAGCCTCATATTCTATCATTGTATCCAACTCGTTTAGATCGACTTTTATTGCATTTTTCCTGTCGCTTTAACACGCAAAAACCGACATAAACCGCGGGAATTGGATCATAGTCATTATATCGACAGCGCATAGTGCGTTACTTATGTAACTAAATATAGAATGGTGTTATTCTAAGTTATCTGATAAAATATGTTATTCACGACAAACAACACAAGTTCTTTTTATTTCATGCCTTATAATCAATGTATGTGGACAAATATGTATTTTGGCGACGTTATAGGATTGTGAAGTTGCTGTTTTTTAACTCGCCATAACTTCTAAACTACTTCACCGATTTCAGTCATGAAATTACAATTCCTTTTTTTAGATATGTCTAAACCAATGATATAACTTTCATATCAACATTTTGAAAAAAAGCCTGTGTGTTTTTTTTTAAAAGATTGTAATTTTTTTAAAAAGATTGACCTGTAAAACTTACACCTCTACAGTACTGTACATGACAACAATTCCTATAATACGTGACCGATTTTCAAAAACTATAGATCACTTTCTTAAAATATTTTTTAAGTTAAAAATATCTATTTAACAGTTCTCTTCTAAATAAATAATTTACATTGAAAATAAATACTGCGATAAATAAGTATAGATCCGTCAGTGAAAATAAAACATTATTTCAAAGTGTGAAACAACACTTATATTTCTCTGCTGAAATGCCGTATTCCTTGCCATAAAATAAATACAGGATCTTACATGAGTACTCATTCATTATTGAATTTATTAAACACCTCTCGGTATCTGGATGTCATAAAGTGACTTCGATCACGAACCATAGTAGCCGTAGTTTAACTATGGTCAGATCGAATACGCAATGGTTTAACCAGAATGATGTCATCAGTCTACTATAGTTCAACCCACGGCAAGGGGATGGTTGCTCTGGTTCAAACATGGCGGACAAAAATAAACTTTCACAAATTTGATACTAACTTTGTTGTATCTTCGGCATTTATAGACATTTGACTTGAGTTATAAATGTGTTATTTGTATGTAGTCAGTTACTCGATACATATATATACAATTGCAACAACAATTAACTGTTTTCAGCGAATTATTTGAGAAATTGCGTTGCCGGTGTCAAGGTAAAAAAAGGAAGGTTTAAATGCACCATGTATAATCGGCATAGTCTAAAACCTGTGATGGAATGGAATTGGAATGGAATGAGCCTTTGATTCCATAGTTTAGGTCTGTGGCACATGTACTAAGTATAGGATAAAATATGGAATGAACCTGGACGAAAATTGGAATGAAAAAATGCGAAATATGCTTATTTTACCATATAAGGCTATCAGGAAAGCATGGGAACACAATGTAATATATCTGACATGTTCTAACCTATTGGTATTATAACCTCTAGCCATACACACACAGACTGGCACACGCAGAGTATCACACACACACACACACGCGCGCGGCGCGCACACACAAACATTGACAATAATTATGTACATGGCAGACACATGTACGCAAACTAACAAAGACAGTGCACAATATCATAGCATTGTTTGTACACGCGTTACTACTGTCTCGCCGCAGAGCGATAGCGGCAGTCATCGCTTCACATGCAATCGTTCTGAGTTCAAACCCCGCTGAGTGTACTAGTTTTTCCTCGTCCGTTTACAGTAGTATGGTCGGTGGTATTGCCTTTGATGAATGCATATAAAGCATTAAATCTGTTAAATTCCATAACGACAAAGGGGGCGGATATTTACCATACTATAACGTCCGAGTTAGAGTAAGGACAGCACCATACTACACAAAAATAAATAGAGTCTGTCACAGCTTGTTAGTGCCTAACCAAGTTCTTTTTTCTATGTTTAGAGTCATTGGGCTGGTAAGTTTTTGATTGTCTGGGCCAAAAAAAACAAAAACATTTTTGACATTCATATGGAAAAACTTCGGAAACGGTATTTCCCACGTCGACGACAACGCAAAACAAGTTATAAAATGACTAGGGAAATGAACAACTTGATCAAGTACATCAATTCCTAATAGGAATAAACACAAATCTTACTACTTTGAGTATCATTATAACTTGTTTTGTTGTTTGTTTATGGTTTCCGTTGAAAAACGTCCAAATAATGATGAAAAAAACAGCTGTTTTTACGATGGCCCATTTGGCTCACATTCACTTCACCTCTGTCTCCTTGACTTCCGAATTCCACAATCTGCATTCCGAATTCCGCATTTATAAGTAGGTAGTAAGCAAGTAGTACGAGTAAAAGACTACTACTACTACTACTACTTCTTGCTATGTCTTATATCTACAACTACTTACTTCTACTACAACTACTTCTACTCTACTACTACTACTACTACTACTGCGTGCACGTGCATGAATGAGCTTTGCGAAATCACAGTGTTAAAGATGCAGTTACTTAGCACATTTTATATTTAATAATCGTGTAATATAAAGATGCACGAATATTGCCAGTGACCACGAATGTTGTATTTTTGATAATCTAAAATTCATATCCTTAAATTAAATTCTATATATAGAGGATCTTACTTAACTTACTTTCTTCCCCCTCCCCCCATTCCCATTTTACTTGCATTTATTTAAACCGATTTGGCCAAAATGATATAATGCGAGGCTCTTGCCGAGCATAATATCAAATTTGCTAACGAGTTTAAATAAATTCAATAATGAATGAGAACGAATGTTTGTTTCTATTTATCACATACCACACATATCGACTTTTATTGCCTTTTGCCTGTCCGAAAACCGACATAAACCGTGGGAATTGGATCATAGTCATTATCGATATTTGTTGACAGCGCATACTAGGCTTATTTGCATGCTTATGTAACTAGTAGTATATCGAAAATATAGAATGGTGTTATTCCACCGTAAGTTATGTTATAAATCTGAATATCCCTGTTAATCCTTTGTAAGCGTATATACTATTATATCCCATAAATATACACAAAACTCCAACTTGAGTATCTGTTGATATATGACATGTATGACACCACTATAAACTTTAATATAAAATATAAGATTGTCACAAAATACACTTTAATACTACTGATGCAAACATGAAAAAAAAATACGTCCTATTTTGTGTGTGTTGTCTTTTTCATTGTCTATGACGCGATGAATTACCCTCCTCCAGTCGCGTAGTTGGGTCCAAACTATTTGTTACGCACCTCCGCTAGTGGGGTCCGGGGGCATGCTCCCCCATGATATAAGTTTTTGCCAGACGACCATAGGTGAGTTTTGGCGTTTATTACATAGTAATTTTAAGGTTAATTTGACTGCTATTTTAATACACGTTGAAATCAGAAGACAAAATTAAATCAGGTACGGCATACGGAACTTTAATACAACCCACCCCATCCCCTTCAGTTTTTTATTGCGTTTTTTCGCTTTTTTTTTGCTTTTTTTTTTTTCGGACATTGACAAATAATTGTATGCACCTGCGCAGGTGCGTAAGCCCAGCTACGCGCCTGCTCTCTTAATCTAATTGGTACGAATAAACTAATTGTTATTTCCGAAAGTTAATACGCGGATCCAGGGTTTTACCTCGAGTGGGAGCAAAAGTTTTCACAATAACAAGAAAACTACAACACACGTTTCTTTTTTTTTTTTCAGGATTGTTTATCTAGGGGTGTCCAGGGGGAGGTCCAGAGGCGGTCCAAACTTTACAAACCTTAATATTTCAAGTATGTAATTTATAAAATGTCAGTCCGGCAATTAGCACGGGCTTCCCTCTGGACCCGCTAGTGATCCACTCTGAATTTATACTCCAACCTGGATTCGCTAGTGATATACACCACCCACACACATAACAATAAAATATTTCTTTACTTCTGAATTCCAAATTCCGCATTCCGCATTCCGCATTCCGGATTCCGAATTCCGAATTCCGCATTTCCATAATAATGTTGTTTCTTTTCATGTTTGCACTAATACTAAATAAGAGTATTTTTGAAAATCTTATATTTTATATTTGAAGTTTATAGTGTGTATATACAAATGATTAAACAGATACTCACCCCCGTGGATAGAATACAAACCACTGCAAATCCCGCTAGAGGCAGAGGGGTAGGACCCCACTTCATGTACATTTTGTCCATTTTTTATCCATGCTCATTCAAGGTCATCATCATGACAACCGCGTATGCAAACGTGGAAAACGTGGCTCCATCGTAAATGGAGTGTTTACTATATAATTTGCAGCACTTCTGCAGTTCTGCAGATTAGAAGGTTCGATGCCCATTCTCCATATTATATCTTGATGTAAATGGAGGATGAGCCTGGCATGTTCATCCCTGTTAGGCGCCATATTACCTTTCATGTGTTGGTGCGCCCTAAAATCCCAGTTCAACAAATACTCGAGTAGGAGTTTGTGTATATTTATAGGGTATAATAGTTGGAGTTTGTGTATATTTATACGGTATAATAGTATATACGTTTATGGTGTATTTATACAAAGGATACAACGGATACTCAGGTTATATGGAATTTAATTTAAAATATGTGGTTCATATAAAAATACAACAATCGTATTCATCAACATCAATATTCATACACTTTTATACATACACTTTTATATTACATGGTTATTAAATATAAAATGTGAGAAGTAATTGCATCTTTAACAGTAACACTGGGATTTCACAACACACACACATGAAAATGCACGCATAAAAGTCAAGAAATAGAAGTGAAATAAATGTGAACCAAATGGGCTATCGTAGTTTTTTTCCTCTCGACTCTTCGTTTTTTTTTCTTGCCTGGTATGTAGGTTTCGAGAAAGCAACGTTATTTTTCTCAGTATATTTGTTTTTGAAGTATGACTGCATCAGTCAGAGGAGAAAATGTTTATTTACAGTATAATTTTTATTTGTTATGCAGGATGACTCTTTCAACCAGAGGAGAAATAGATGTGTTTTGTAGGATGACCCGCTAAAGATAGAACAAACTCGATATGGCCTTATTTTAAAACCTCGATGGGCTTAGCCCCATCTCGGTGTTGTATGAAAGGTCAGTGGTAGCCAACTCGCTGAGACTAGACTCTATATATTCAATATTTGTTCATGTGCCTGTATTCACATTCCAGGTTTTACACTATGCCGCGTGAAACTATGGTTTAACTAGGGTAAGTTCGCATTACTCCTTTACTAGACATGCGCAGATCAACGACCATAGTTAAACTATAGTTAGTGATCGAAGTCCCTCATATTAAACATTGACAACCCTTTCTTTTTTTACTATGGTTAATAATATATTACCCTAAAAAACTTCAAATTAACAAAACTAATATTTCTGATACTTACGCTTCTCTTATTGATTTACATCTCTCCATTGAAAATGGGAAATAATTAGCAAAGTATATGACAAGAGAGATAATTTTAATTTTGATGTTGTTATTATCCCCATTTAGATGGGAATGTTCCCCGAGCAACTTCTTATGGGGTCTATGTGTCTCAACTTATTCGTTTTTCTAGAGCTTGTACTCGAGTTGAGGACTTTAATATTCGTAGTCTTTGTATAACTAAAACGCTTCTCCATCAGGGTTACCGTTACCATAAACTTCTTAAACCCTTTGCAAATTTTATTATCGTAACCCTGATCTTCTTTCCAAATATAAAAGTAATTTAAGAACTATTCTGCGACAAGGACTATCACAACGTGACTTCTATGGTGACGCGATTTACAAACTTCGTAAGATCCTTGGTAATGATCACTTTCATACTATCTTTGTTAAAAGATTCATCAAAAGAGGTTATGCCCCCTGCATGCTTGGTGGTGGACCCATTTACAGTTCGCCACTATGCTTTCCTCTTTAATTGTGCGATGAGCGGACAGGCTGTGGACCCTATGATGACGTCTACCTAAAGCCCAAAAGGACGGTGACGTTTGATGTTTGTCTGCAGTCTTGTCTTATTGTGCCCTCAATGGTTTGTTCTGTTGTAGCTCTGGCTTCTGCCAAGTCACTGAGTACCTTCTTTGTGGCTTTCTAGGCTATTGTTTTTTATGTATTTATTTAGAAACGAGCATCTTTGTGTTTAACTTATATTTTCTATTAATGCTGCCTTGTTGGTTAGAGAAAAGTTCATGGCTGGGATTTCTTTATTTAAACTGTCCCGTTTTATTGGATTGATAGTATGGTAAGTGTGAGGTTTGGTGCACCCTAGAACCTGGTTTAAACCCCCAGCGGCTTTTTTGCCACTTACCTGTCCAAGGCGCTAGCCCTATTGTCAATCCTTTTGGGTTTGTGATGTCTTATTTGGCCTTTTATTCATCTTTAAATGTGTTCTTTGTTTCTGTGTGTGTTTGTGATTGACTGTCGTCCTTGGATGCTGCTTTTCCTGTTCGATTTTTATATTTATGTTTATATTACAGTTACCTACCATTTTCACTACAGATGTATCGATTAATCGATTATAACTCATCATCGGTTACTTAGGATTCCGATTATGAGGATCGATTATGAAAATCTATAATCAATAATTGGTAATGTAAATATGCACTTTAATTAATGTTCAAAACAGAAATAAATTAAATATAGATTATCCAGGAGGCAACAGTTGTAAAAATGAGCATATGCATGTACATAAATTAAAATTAATTTGCTGATAAAATGACGGTGGCATAATAAACAAGACAGGAAATAATACATGTTTAATTAGAAATAATTTTAAGTTGAATTTCAAGGTCTCAAACCCAGATTAACATGCACATGTTATATTTCATATCGACTAACCGATTATAACCGATGATTGATTGGTTACATCCAACAGATTGTACATTTACATGTCGATTGTAAATTTCAACCGATTGCACATCACTAATGTTCACTACTTGTTGTACACTGATCTACACCGTTATCCCACGTCGCATTGTTAAATCCTCATTTGTATAATTATTGACTTATTAATATGTATATTGCATTCTTTATGTTTGGATTTGAAGTTGAGCGATGACGGGACCACTTTTAAATCGAAACACTATGAGATGTACAGTTCATTTGTAAGTGGGTTATTTTTTGTGTTCTTTGTTGTCGTTATTTTGCGAGCATACATGTATGCATTCATTTATTAAAGGGACACATGACAATCTTGATTTTCTTAAAACCATTGGCGTCCCATTAGTTTCACTACAAAACGTTTCATATTTGAAAATCGTTAATTATATAGAGAGTATTTAACTGCTGGGACTCGATTATAAGGAAATCCGTCACGATATGTTATTGTTTTCACGAACGAGCGTATGAAAGTAAATGAAAAACAAAACACCACTATTTCCCTCCCTCCCTCACATACTCATTCATGCATTCATGCATTGAATAATGAATTCATTAATCATCGATTTTCACTTTTAACCCATTTCAAGGATTTGTTGGAAAAAAGATTCAGTGGTGTAGAGTTCAGTTTAATTTCGAGTGGAATCGATTAAAACAATAACATCCAACTTCCAGCAATTTGTAATTTATTATGACCTTGTCATAGTTTCACCAGAGGTCCGATGTGTAACATATATCTTTAAAACTGTACACAGTTTAGATGGGGACGTTCCCCAGAGCAACTTCAACCCTTTTGTGTTTGTGTTGTCCTTTGTATTTATTATTGCTTTTGCCTTCTTGTTTGTCTGTTTGCGTGTTTGTTTCTTTGTTTTGTGGTTGACTGTCCTCCTTGAATGCTACTTTCCCTGTCCGATCTTTTTATGTTTCTTTCTTATGGGGTCTATGTTTCTCAACTTATTCATTTTTCTAGAGCTTTTAGTCGAGGTGATGACTTAATATTCGTAATCTTTGTATCAATCAAATCTACTCCATCAGGGCTACCGTTACATATACCACATACTTCGAAAACCTTTCGAAAATATATTATCGTCACAAACACAACAGGGTTGACAATAGGGCTATACCGCCTTGGAACGGTCAGTGGCAAAGTAGGCCACTGGGGGTTTAAACCGGTTCTAGGGTGCACCAAACCTCACACTTACCCTACGTCATCCCATTACAAAAGGACAGTGCAAATAAAGAAATCCCCGCCATGATCTAATCTCTAACCAACAAGGCAGCATCAATAGGCAACACTGATCTACTTTTAAAAGATAAACGTATTTTAAGAACTCTTCTACGACAAGAGCTATAACAAAATGACTTCTACGGTGACATGATTTATAAACTTCCTAAGATCCTTGGTCATTGTCACTTTCATACACTCGTTGTTAAAGTTTATCAAAAGCGTTTATGACCCTATTATAACTGCATGTTTAGTGGTAGACCAATTTACAGTTCGTCACTATGCTTTCGTCTTTGACTGTGCGATGACCGGACAAACTGCGGACCCTATGATGACGTTTACCTAAATCCTCAAAGTTAGGCAGCGTTTGATGTTTGTATTAATTTATATCGTACCCGTAACGGTTTGTTCTCTTGTTGCTCTGGTCACTGTCGAGTTATTGAGTAGTTGCATTGTGACTTTCTATGTGTTTTAATATTAATATATACATGATCATCTATGTGTAATATTGCCTATTAATGGTGCCTTGTTTGTGTAACAAGAAGTAGTTCATTTTTCAACCGCACACTTTATTTATAAAGAATCATATATTCAATACATTCAATATATCATGTGATATTATTAAAAACATTCATACCCTCTGTATCATATTATTTATAAGCAAATATCATATACCAAAATCATTTAGCACTGACATTATGTATAACTTTAGATATCGCCACATATGGTTTCTAAATATTAAAGAATAGCAAAACAAACATATATTTCTCATACCTACAATTAAGAATATACACCAGTTCATTTTTCAACCGGATACGAAATTCGATATGTTAGAATGAGTATATATAGCAAGAACCAGCGATAGTCTCAACTGCAAAGTAATCAATTATATTGATATTATATAATTCGTCAACAATCTCTAGACGGACTGCACTTTATGACCGCTAATAATTCATAGTAAATATGTCAATATTTCACCGATTGTTATCTTCGGAGGTAACAGTATTTCTCAAGTCCAAACATGCGTAATATGCATTTGATGACTTGTACCGTTTCACAGTTATAAACTGTCCTGACTGACCTAGCTATTGGAATCTTATTTTAATACTCTATACCCTATTGTAGAATATAATTTTATAAACTTAATAATCGTTTTGTGTATTGCTTCTTAATGCTACATTTGCTAGAAAATATAACTTGGCGATTTGGCGATTTCTTTATTTATACTGTTCTAATTCTTCCGTTTGGGATGACAATATGACAAGAATTAAGTCTGGTGTTGCACCAGACTAAATTCTAGATCCTGGTTTAAACCCAAAGTTGCCTTTTTGCCTCTGACTGTCCAAGGCGGTAGCTCTATGGGTAACCCATTTGAGCTTGTGATGTCATACGCCTTGCTTCCTATTAACGTTGAAATTATTGTTTGTTTTATGCGTGTTTTGGTTGACTTTTATAAAACGTAGTTAAGCCAAATCTAACCGAAACTTGCGATATTTTCATCGTATGTTGCATTCATTTTAGAAAGAGTTGCGCTAGACCTCTAGTAAAACCTGTAAATCACAACGATCGAAAAAGCCATTTGCCAAGTAGGTTCTTTTTGATATCTTTTAGATTTACTGGCCGAAAGCCATGTGAGCTTGTGGGATGACGTGTTATCGGTCGTTCGTTAATTCTTACTTGCTGGCAATCTAACCCCTCCAATTTTCATCCGATCATTTCCAAACTTAGACAGTACTTATAAATCCACATGATCTCAGACACCTGAACCAGACAGATTTTAACGCTTATATCTGAGTTATGGTCTTGGCCTTCATACAACATCAACATGTTAATTTTCTATCTAATCTGAAGCCAACGGTCACGGATTGTGTACATATAATAATAAGATCTTGGATTAACAATTTTAATTCTACTTTCTAGACTAGCCTAACTATATATTGGTTTATGAAATTAATAACTGTTGTCAAGAAATATAAAAATGAACGGGAATAAATCTTAAAAATACATACTGATAGTCACACACACGTATATATTTAGTCGTTCGTAAGACCAAAATACATAATTATGGAATAAATAAAAACATGTATCCGTCACTTAATAGTACGGAAGCTAAAAGTCATTATTTATTTTTCATAATTCAAAAGTCATAAGTCAAAAGTCATAAGTCCTAAGTGGTAAGTCACAGATCATAACTCAAAAGGTACGAAATCGCATCATTATATTAATACAGTTATAATATACAAAATATGTCAAATTAATCGCTTCAATTTCATATCGCGAACACCTACGAACTATTGTTTGAGGCGCTTGTTTGAGCCAAAGGTTTTTCAGCAGTAGCTTGAGCAATTTAAATAATACGTACATCAGTTATATATCATTAGAACTGGCATTTTTAGTGGAAAATAAAACTACTTCACTTTTGAAAATCGGTTGAGAAAAAATATTTTACAGACAAAATGATTTTTTGATGCCCATGTAAATTCCTTGTTGGCGGGACAGCAGAAAATCAAATAATCTCAAAATAACTTCAGTTAACTTCATATTTTGCTATAAAACTTTCAGAGGTTTTTCATTTACTTTTATTCAACACATTAAAATCATTTTTGAATATAAATTCTAAAAAAATATATTTCCAATTTTTTTACGCAGCAGAATTTTGCATTGAAAACGCCCTGTCAAAATCAACTTTTGCATGTGAAATTTTTATTTCTCAACCGATATGGATAAATAAGGTATTTTTATTTACCACTAAAAATGTCTGTTTCAGTTATATACATTATTTGGGTACTAGTTGTATTTTGTCTTAACAGTCCAAAAACACTTTGGCTAAAACAAGCGCCCCCAAACAATAGTGTAAGGTATGAATAACTGGGCGTATGCATGACACCGATAAGCTAGTCATTTTACAGTACAGAAATTGTTTACATATAAAGCACACGATAATTCACGTTCACGTTACAAGTTAACAAACCGTTATGAATTAATAAAAAAAACTGATTTAAAACTCCGTTCTATTAACGCATGGAGATGTCGGTTATGGTATCTCCGTACACGCGACTTGATATCTGAATCACGGTTAAGTCTAGGTCTTTCAGATTAACTGACAGTATAGATCAGGGCTAAGTCTAGGTCTTTCAGATTAACTGACAGTATAGATCAGGGCTAAGTTTAGGTCATTAAGATTAACTGACAGTATAGATCAGGGCTAAGTATAGGTCATTAAGATTAACTGACAGTATAGATCAGGGCTAAGTCTAGGTCATTAAGATTAACTGACAGTATATATCAGGGTTAAGTCTAGGTCTTTCAGATTAACTGACAGTATAGATCAGGGCTAAGTCTAGGTCATTAAGATGAACTGACAGTATAGATCAGGGTTAAGTATAGGTCTTTCAGATTAACTGGCATTATAGATCAGGATTAAGTCTAGGTCATTAAGATTACCTGAGAGTATAGATCAGGGCTAAGTCTAGGTCATCAAGATTAACTGACAGTATAGATCAGGGTTAAGCCTAGGTCTTTCAGATTAACTGGCAGTATAGATCAGGGCTAAGTCTAGGTCATTAAGATTAACTGACAGTATAGATCAGGGTTAAGTCTGGGTCTTTCAGATTAACTGACAGTATAGATCAGGGCTAAGTCTAGGTCATTAAGATTAACTGACAGTATAGATCAGGGTTAAGTCTGGGTCTTTCAGATTAACTGGCAGTATAGATCAGGGCTAAGTCTAGGTAATCAAGATTAACTGGCAGTATAGATCAGGGTTAAGTCTAGGTCTTTCAGATTAACTGGCAGTATAGATCAGGGTTAAGTCTAGGTCTTTCAGATTAACTGACAGTATATATCAGGGTTAAGTCTAGGTCATTAAGATTAACTGACAGTACATGTATCGATCAGGGTTAAGTCTAGGTCTTTCAGATTAACTGGCAGTATAGATCAGGGCAAAGTCCAGGTCATTACGATTAACTGACAGTATAGATCAGGGTTAAGTCTAGGTCTTTCAGATTAACTGACAGTATAAATCAGGGCTAAGTCTAGGTCATTAAGATTAACTGGCAGTATAGATCAGGGTTAAGTCTAGGTCTTTCAGATTAACTGACAGTATAAATCAGGGCTAAGTCTAGGTCATTAAGATTAACTGGGAGTATAGATCAGGGTTAAGTCTAGGTCTTTCAGATTAACTGGCAGTATAGATCAGGGTTAAGTCTAGTTCTTTCAGATTAACTGACAGTATAGATAAGGGCTAATTCTAGGTCATTAAGATTAACTGACAGTATATATCAGGGTTAAGTCTAGGTCTTTCAGATTAACTGACAGTATAAATCAGGGCTAAGTCTAGGTCATTAAGATTAACTGGCAGTATAGATCAGAGTTAAGTCTAGGTCTTTCAGATTAACTGACAGTATAAATCAGGGCTAAGTCTAGGTCATTAAGATTAACTGGGAGTATAGATCAGGGTTAAGTCTAGGTCTTTCAGATTAACTGGCAGTATAGATCAGGGTTAAGTCTAGGTCTTTCAGATTAACTGACAGTATAGATAAGGGCTAATTCTAGGTCATTAAGATTAACTGACAGTATATATCAGGGTTAAGTCTAGGTCTTTCAGATTAACTGGCAGTATAGATCAGGGCTAAGTCTAGGTCATTAAGATTAACTGACAGTATAGATCAGGGTTAAGTCTAGGTCTTTCAGATTAACTCACAGTTTCAGATTAACTGGGGGTGGGGGATGGTTACACGCGACATAAAACATGGATTAGGTATAATTAGGAATGAACATTTTATTTTCCGGGGTGGGGGGGGGGATTTTTTTCGGCCTATGTTAGAGACGGATTATTTTTTTCGTCGAAGGCTCGAGCCAGAATATTTGTTCGCATGATTTTGTTATGAGCCAGAGGGCCGAGCCAGATTTTTTTTTTTTTTTAAGGAATTCAAGGGCGCAAATATTTTTTCAGAAAAAATCAACCCCCCACCCAAACAGGAGATGAAATGTCGATGCCAGGGGCCTTGGTATTTCAGTCTAACTGACATTATACATTAAGCTTTGTGATAGCGAATTTGAAATTGAATCCTTAATTCGATCTGTGAATCGTAATCGTGCGTATGGCATATCAGTTATATCCCATCTAATCGGCATGTCAGAACACGTTCCCATAAAATACATACAATTGTCTGTAATATTAAGCGAACACATAGCCATCTTGAGGTCATTAGCAAGCTATGAAATTTGCATTTTGAGCCATTGTAATCATGGTTATCTAGTTTTACTTTAAATATATATACTTTAGCTTTTCAAATAAGTATTAATAAATATTTTCAAATATGCGAGTTATGCAGAACAACTAACGGGACGCCGCAGGTTTTACAAACAAATCAAGATTGCTGTGTGTCCCTTTAGATTTGAATGAATTGGTAGCAATGCCAGTCATGGGTAGGAAAGTATATACAATAACTTGAAAAGACGGTTGCTTCTCCGCAGAAATACACGGGTACAGTTACACGTGAAAAACACTGTCAGATGTAGACACCAAACGCAACGGAACTGTATTCGTAACTGTCGTCTGCTTTTCTACGATATGGAATGAGCAACTTTTACGCGTTTTGACTGCACACACGACACCGATCGTTTCCAAAATCATTGACACCGGTAAAATTAGTATCGGCACAAAACAAAGAAAGATGTATTTCGGCCACCCGATCCTTCGAGGAGAGAAAGACTTTATGGCGCCAAAAATGAATAAAAACAGCATAACACCCCCCATGAAACCGCAAAGAATGTTCACGCTTCGATGCATAGGAAGCGGGAATAATGGAACTAAAACTATATTTAGAACTGTTAGGGGCATTAACAACCATGACAACAGCATTAAAGAAATGCCATACTTGTAACGGAAGGGTATTTGCGTACTGAAATAAACATTGTATATCCCTTGCACCCATCTCTTTCGTTGGTATATGTAGTCGATCGCTGAAAATGTGCTCTTCTCCCACATTTCTCCTTCCACAAAGCCAAACTGATGACCTTCCTTCCACGCCTTCAATGCAAAAAAACAATCTTCTGCGATACTTCCTTCTATACCGAAATCGTACGTAACCTCTCTCTCAACTACCGCTTTTGCCACAATAAAACTTCCTTTCCAGCCGAACACGGGCTTGTGTATGTACTTCAGACAGAATCGGATCATGCCGTAATCCATCCCCACCCTCACCAAGTCGGCTATCGTCGTCAACCAGCTCACGATCTCTTCATTAGCGTACGTGATTATACCCTGCCCAAGGTTATACTTGCCGTCAGTAATGAAATTTACGATTCCGACAACGGACGACTCAGTTAGGAGCGTCTCCTCATCCAAATGCACGATCCAATCAGCGTCAGTCAACATGTCAACTCTGGGCTCTAGGCAATAGCACAGAGCACGTGCCTTATATCGGGTCTGATTGGCTGTGACATAGTCGTTTGGGACAAGAATTTCTCTTAAACGAGGGGACTTTGGCAAGTTAACTGCTGTGTCTGTGACCACTTCCAACATATAATTATCCAATCCGATTCTAGAACATGTATCGATGTTTCTTTGAACATTTTTCTTTACAAGATCAGGGAAAGTTCCCCTCGTGACCACTCTAAAGCATATAAATGGTCCAAACAATGCTGATGTTATAAGTTTCGGTTTAGGTGGATGAGTATTGTAACAAACAAGACCGAGGAAATTAAAAACAGCTTGTGGTATTGGAACGAATGTCGTGAACCTCAAAATGTACAAAACCAATGTTGCGATATATCCGTATTCCAGGACAGGGTTGAATCCAGCCAAGCGGTCAGGACCAACGGCACCAGCAATCACCAGGAAAACGGTTATTATGGTTCCTAGCAGTCCGATCGTAAGGAGGTGTAGCAAATGATGCGGTAGTAACTCCATTATAATTTAGTTCTTATGAATTCACCAAGCGCCGAGCAATGCTTGAACGTGCTATTGTAGGATAGTTTATCAATGACAAAAATGCGTCTTGAAGCGTCTTGTTTAAAGGATAACCATCAATAACTGAAATTAAAAAAATAAAAATAATATTTACATGTTTCCGTCACATCGACACTAATACATCATGTTCGTTTTGCTTTCAACTTATTTGTTTACTTAATTGGTTTAAATACTTCTCAGTGAATCAGAAAACCCAAAGAGCCGATTGGCCAATCATACTCCTAATCAATTTAATTGACTGTTGATTAAAGAGCTGAACTTATATAAGCTTTGATAAGCTTGTGTTTTATCCTTCCTATTTATAATTTGTACATAACATATATGTGAACATTACAAAATAAATACTGTTTAAACAAGGTATATCAATGACATTGTAAATTATGTTATTATTTAAAATAAAACCGTATATTTTCGTTGTGTATGTGTTTACATGCGAACCTTTTCACTGTCTTTTTCAAATGTCAAAATAATTGTACTATACTTGTTTAAATAACTGGACCATGAGTACACAGGTACATCAAAGTACATATATAGAGGATCTTAAACGAGTTCCCATTTCATATAAGATTTATGAAACGAATTATTTTAATTTTAACGAGCCTTTTGGCGAGTTAAAATTAAAAATAATTCATAACGAGTTTCATAAATCTTATATGGAATGGGAACGAGTTTAAGATCCTTTTTATCACATAACATTGCAATCAAATTAGTAAAAACATAATTCAGATGGACATAGAGCCGCCACAACGTCAGACACACTTTAGCGCCAAAACGTCATAAATATGTGACGTCGTAACGTCGCGTCTCACACATAACGTTGCGTATAAAATAGTTCGTGTTTTACCTCTTTATAAAATAGCAGTTTACGCCAAGTTTTTAACAAACCGACAACAATGTTTTGTATAACGTGCATTATTTTTATAAGCTGTCACAAATAATAAGTTTATGACTCAGATCTGGGTGAATTTGTAATAAATAAAATAGTTTCAGTTAATAAAATTGCGTAGTGTTACAGGTTTAACTCAACCAATCAAAATCGTTCCAGGTTGTATTACACGTGTGTCATACAATAGAATATTAAATGGGTGTTCGACACTGCTAACAAGGGACGTTATGTGATAAAAACATGTATGTCGTTGGCTTGCAGTTGATCTAACTAAATGAAACGTAGTTTTGGAAGTTTCATTGACGTTGCAGTTGTATACATTTCCTCCTGCCCCTCCCACCCCTACCCCAAACCTCAAAGGTTATATACTATAATACTGTTCTTTTTAAGCCAAATATGGTCCATGAACATTTTTACATAATATATACAAATACATGTTTGTTAGATGGCATATATGTGTTAGTACATATACATAACATAACCATCGACTCATCTTGGTATTATAACGATCATAAGGAAATAATTATTTTGATCTATACTTATGTTCTAGCAAGTTTACATTATGTTAGAATTAAGTTTAATCGTAAACTCTAACAAGCGTTTGATTGTTATCGTGTATGAGACATTACGTGGTCCCGCCTTAATTATATTTAGTGATGGGAAAGCTTATATTAGCAGGATTTTATCACGCAAATTTCGACAATAAAACACATTTATACGTAAGACATCTTTTACTGAAAAACTGCGATAACATGTTTAAAATTACCTATCAACGTGATTAAATGTTCTAATTTTACAATATGCAAACTTTTCAAGCCGAATTTAAGGTTTTATTTCATACCCCAGCCAACCCTGTTTTCGCTTCTGTGAGAAGTGGTTGGATGGGGTATAAAATTTAAAACTCGGACCACGTAATGTATCTTTAGAATGTTTTCAAATGTAAGGAGTATAAACCATTTTCTTTAAGTGTTTACATATGAAATATGCATATGCGTTAAATCAACTGTCTGAAGTATTATTTCTGAAAATGTGTGAACTGGAAAACACGACGACACCGTGATGTGTTTTTTGTTAAATCATCAATTATTATATTGCTTCATATGGTTAAATTAAAAACAATAAAGAAAAAACAGCCCGTCATAATTAGTATAACCTTACACTGTGTTGAAACTGGCGTAAAACACCATACAAACAAATTAACAACACAAGTAGATATAAATATCGAACAGAAAAAGTAGCACTGAAGGACGACTGTCAACCACAAACAGAAACAAAGAACAACTTTAATAAGAATAAAAAAGCAAGATAAGACATCAAAAACACAACAGGATTGACAATAGGGCTACCGCCTTGGAACGGTCAGTTGCAAAATATGCCGCTGGG